>JAJJMC010017500.1:1140816-1189208 GCA_023531435.1 Papaver californicum
GTAAGTCTATTTTTAATTAATTATTTATAATTCTTTTATTATTATTTACATGGATTTAAATTAGAAAAAAATGGTTTTTATTAAATAGTTGTGTTCTCTTTTGATGGGTCATGCTTAGTATATTACTCTTGATGTCCCATGCTTAGGATTTACAATTATTCTTCTAGAAAACATATTTTTGGTAAACTTGAATTAAATTGTTAAAAAGAATTACATGATTAATCACATAAATTGTTAGAAATAACTGAACCCTGATTCCTAGTTTTCTCAATATTTTCTAAAAATCATCTCTAGTTTATTTTCCTGGTTTTTATTAGTTTAGATTAAATCTATTATTTTCTAAAATCACTACCTTCACAAGTTCGAGAATCGAACACTTTATTTACCACTTTCAAAACTACATCAGTTAGGAATCCTTGTTGCAGAGAGTTCTATGTTATAATGAATAAGGCTAGGTTGCTTAAAGTTCAAGCAACTATTACTTGCATTCCTAAGTAAGTTTGTGAACTAATTTCCATGTCACAAATTATTTTGATCCCAAATAATCTCAATGTTGCTTAGAATAACTTTTTACTCTGTTCCAAAGTTAACTTGATTTCATAGTTAGAATATTCTAGCAATATAGTTCTTTCCTTTGGTAGAAGTCGTAAGAACGGTTAACAAAATACTTTATAAAAAAAATATACTTTTAAAGTTTAGCTTCTACTCAATTAGAAAAATAATTAACTTTCTCACAATAGCATGGTACCAAGAATGGAAATTATTCAGCATGCGAGAAGTTTGCTTTATAATACAAAGAAAAATAGTGCACACGCGTGCTTTCCAATAAGGACCGTTGCACCATAAGTTCACGAGATAACCAATATGGTTTATGAATCATCAAGCAATATTGAAGTTCAAAAACGTCCAACTTTGACATGGTTCACGAACTGGTGATTTTAGTTCGCGAACTCAGTGTCTTAAGATGTCAACAAAAAACATCTCAAATTGTATAGTTTGCGAAGTTCCAAAAGTGGTTCACGAACTCTAAGCAATTGTTGGATGTCAATAAAAAATATCTCAAATTGCATAGTTCGCAAACTGCTAAAAGTTGTTCCCGAACTCTATGCAATTGTTTGAGTCAACAGAAAACATCTCAAATTGCATAGTTCGCGAATTTCCAGAAGTGGTTCGTGAACTCTAGGCAATTTGGAGGTTTGGGTACTTCATACGCAAACATAGTTTGTTGAACAATTAAAGTTGTTCTCAACCTAAAATGCGATAATTCCTTTTAACATCCTTTGTTTGAGTTCTAATTTCAAGATTAATTAGTCAAGAAAAAGTTTTAACTCGAAACTTCTTCTTTGTATATTATCAATTACTAAAGCAGGTATATTTATCAGAAGATAGAAAGGTAGAAAACAACAAGTCAAATAGGATAGACAGTCTTCACTTACCTTTGTTGATGAAGTTTTCACTAATGTCTTCGTGTGATCTCCAATCTTCAATCTTCAAGGGTATTCGGTAAATTCTGAAACGCATGTACCTAAAACTAATCCTAGTCTGAGAGTAACTTTAGTAGACTTAAATCAATAAATAGTTTTGGTCATCTAACATTGACAACAAGCTTGATATACCAACACTTTTAGGTTGAACCGAGTAGTGCTCTAACAATACTAAACCATACACAATCAATATAAACCATTAATGGGTAAAACATTATTGCTAGTTAATCGCACAATTTCAATAGACATGTTCACTCAATGATAAAAAAATGCAAATTGGAAACTAATAAAAGTTTTGAAGCAACTATCCACGTAACATAAGCTTGTATTGACTAACAAATTTGCAGAATAATTTGGTTAAGCTTTAATCACTTTTAAACTTTGATTTTCCTCATAATTTCTCTAGATTCATGGTAATAATGATCCCAGTCGGGGCTACTTTAAGGATTATCAGCTCCGCATTAGAAATCGTCTTTGCTAGCCCAAAAAAAAAAGCCCAAAATCGAGTTACATATGAATATCTTTCACATGCGAGACACCAATTCTATTAAACCAAATCTGACAAACATAAAATTAAAAAACTCGTTTTTAATTCTTACTCAATTACAAAGTTATACTTTTATATCCATAATTCCATCACCCTAATCCATAAATATCTTCCAGAAAAAAAACCCTTTGAATTCTTAGTAAACAACCTAACACCATGGGGCTTATTCTTCATATGTCATACCCCTCAATTGTACTATGTTACCAGTGAATATGAATAAGTTACAATTTATCTCTGAAACTGATATAAGTTAAAGAATTCCAACCATCTTCAAACTTGGATAAAGTCGTGTAACTACATGATTTGCTGCCACGATATTTAAAGAAAGGTCTTAGTCGAAGAATAAGCACCTAAGGAAACTCAAGTTCGGCAGGTGCGAGTGCTTTGCTGATAGATACATGGGTCAAGTTCTTACGGCGTTATCGGTACCTCTTATTGATACAACTGCTTTTGTAGTTAACCAACTTAAGATCCAACTTTTGTTATACATCCATCTTAGATCTTTCTGGAAGTTTTATCTTTTGTGAAAAAATCTGGTCCACAAAAACTTATAAAAATTCTTGGTATATAATTTAAAAAAATTCTGGAACAACCCAAAAATGGGATCCTGTTTTTCTTGGGCGGTGGTGCCCATCCCATATATGTGTGAATAATTTTTAGGGAGTTCAAATGGACGAACTACGAAACTAGCAAAACATTGAAAAATTTAACCGGTAGCCGAACTACGAAACTAGCAAAACATTGAAAAATTTAACCGGTAGCCGAACTACGGAACTAGCAAAACTGTGATTCCTCTTCCCTAATCCATCTAGGCCGGTGAGAACCGAAATGAGTATGAACCGGGTAAAACGAAGCACCTGGAATTAGAAACGATTAAAACAAGGTAATAACTAATTACTCCGAATACAATACAGGAAGTTGTCTATTAAAAACTCCCAAACCCCTTCTTTATTATTTTTTTCTTTCTCTTCAATCCTCTGCGACTAAAATCGGATCAAACGAGCAATGGTAGAAACTAGAAGCAAATCATCATCAAAACGCTCTCTTCCTTCTCCATCTAGTAATACTAGTACTTCTGGAGATGCTTCTTCTTCACTTTTAAAACGACCAAAGGTACTTCTTTTTTCACATTCTTGACATGGGTTTTGCTTTTTCAATTCTGGATTTCGTTTTTTAGTGAATTCTTGATATTAAAATTTTGGGATTTTGATGATAAATCCTAGATAGGCGAAGCACTTGAGGAGGCTTCATCAACAAATAAAGTTGATGATTTTGGGTCCCTACCTGCTGATGCTAAAACCCTTGGTTCATCTGAAGATGACCAAGAAGAAGTGGGTGTGAATCCTTTACAAGAATCTGATACTACACAGAAATGTAACACTGATGTCATTGATGATGGTAAAGAGAAGGTCTTGCCTTTATCTACAAAATATGAGAAAACCGCTCCAAATAAAGCTTCATTAAAGATTCCATGGGGAAGGCTTATCTCTCAATACTCTCAAGTGAGTCATTCTTTCCATCGGTGGTTCTCTAAAATTTGGTTTTGTTAAGTTTAAACCTACTTTTCTGTGTATTGCATGTTTCAATACCTCGATGATACGGTGATGCCAACTCTGAAAGTTTTTTGTCTGGTTAAACATTCAATGTATGCATTCATGTAGGACTTAGGGGGTCTGGGAAGACATAGGATGTAAGAGATTCAGTATATGAGCAAGTGATGTGCCCTTTATGATAGTTGGTACTTTTGCAAAATGCATCATACAGCCAATTAGCCGACAACCAAATGAATAAACTGAATTTATTACATCGTTGTGCAGTTTATACCAGAATTCAATGGTCATTTCTTTTTATGTCCCTTGTTTGTTCTTCTATTTCGCTATTGAATCACTGTAAAGAAAAGAGCATCTCTCAGTGTAGCTCAACGGATGTATGATGAATGTTTTTCTTCTCCCAGAATCCCCACCTTCTCATGGACGAGTCTCCATTTAGTGTTGGTCAAAGCCGATATTGCAGCTTATGGTTGAAAGATCCATGTGTTAGTCAGGTTCTATGTACGCTGAGACGCATAAAACACGTGGTGGTATGCCGGATATCTTCTATTCGTTTGCTGCCGATTAACTTTCTGAGCTGGAAATAAATTCCACTTACAACATATGCGCCTTCAAATCTCTCCAATGGGATTTCTTAAGTTAATGATTCTTTTTGTTAAGCAGAAAAAGGGTTCAGGTACTGTTCTGCTAGAAGTATCTGGGGTCCAAGGTACGGTCCAAGTGAATGGAAAGAATTTCCGTAAAGATACCAGTGTAGTGCTGCAGGAAGGGGATGAGTTGGTTTTCAGTTCATCTGGTAAACATGCTTATGCATCCTTGTGAATATATATTGCTCAGTTTAGGAGGTACTAATGCATTTCTGTACATTTATTAATATGAATTTGTAGTGCTATGCTAAGCAACTGACTATAGTTCTAGCCTAGAACTTTCTTGTCAAGATACCTGCATATTCCTTAACATTCAGTTAGATTTTCCAGCAACTGGCAATTATTAATTCTGGAAGTCAAAGTATTCCAACTAAAGGAAGAAACTTTGGAACAAGGTCTGTAGTTTCGCCACATCTCCCATCACGTCTACAGAGTGATGTAGATGCACAACGAGGTAATGGAAGACCTAGTTCGCGCTCTGAAATATCAGGCTCACTGACTCCTGATCTTGATTACAATTGCCCCATTAAGAAATGTAGTTCATCAGGTGACAAGCGAGCTGGTGTTTCTTCAGGTAAGAAAGCTACTGTTGCCCCGTCTGTTTATTTTCCTATCTTTGACACTTCGATTTTAATGGTTATTTTGATGTAGGTATTGGAATCATTCCTAAGTCTTTTCATGAATTTAAACCAGACATTAGGGTGCTTGATAGACAATCTGTTTCTGTAGGAGTAGGCAAAAACTTATTGAGAGCTCTTGGTGAGCAAAAGAACAGCACAGAAAATAAAACAGTTCCATCTGCAGCTCAGCGCCAAGCATTTAAGGATAGTTTACGACAAGGGATTCTTTCCTCTGATGATATCGAGGTTTATTTTGACAGTTTTCCTTACTATCTGAGGTAAACCTATTTTCAATTGGTTGTCCCTGACTTCTGTTTGCAGTATTTAGGTGGTCTGAGCTTGCTAAGTATTGTGCTTGTTGTCAGATTTTCACCATCCTTTATCTGCTTATGTTAAGTGGAAGCTCCATTCATTTTTAAAATTTGACACTGTTTATGACAATGCTAGTTTTCAATTTCTTAATTTTGGTATCTTAAGATGGCTTGAGCAATCAAATTGTTGTTGGTTGTTACTGAGTAGCACAAAATGCATTATTGTTGTAACATCTTAAGTCCCATGCTCTCCTTTAGAATCTACTTGTAATGGTTACATTTTGAATTGTTTTTACGTACTGTTAATTAAGTTACAAGTGTTGCATTCCCCGCGCACTTAAAGGTGCTAGGTTCAATGATTGTTGTGTATTCAGGCATGCTTATGCTTATTAGAAGCTATTATCTAATTATATTGGACCTTCTGCTAACATCTACTTTGTTCTCCTGATTTATAAAGATCATTGTTGCACTTGTATCTAATTATTTTCCTATTGCAGCGAAAACACGAAGAGTGTTTTAATTGCAACAGCACATATGCATTTCAAGCATAGCAACTTTTTAGAGTACTCCTTGGGTTTACCTACTATTAGCTTACGAATACTATTATCTGGTCCAGCAGGTATTATTGTGCTGTTTTCTGTTTGCTTAATGGTCTTTTTCTGGTGGTTATACGTCATACTATTACATTAAGTCTTATTTCACAGGTTCTGAGATCTATCAGGAGAACCTCACAAAGGCTTTAGCTAAACACTTCGGCACCAGATTGCTTATAGTTGATTCTCTCCTGTTACCTGGTGTAAGTACAGACTTATCGGTGTTCGAAATTCTGTTGGTGGCAAAGTTTTAATTATCAAATACTTGTTGAACATCGTTATTTCAAGTGATCCTTGATTCCCTAACTATCATTTGAGACAAGTGAGTTCACGCTGGAAGTAGGAACAATATGAAAGCCAGATTTATTTATTTTTGGTCATTCAATTTCAGGATACGTTGCCGCAGGATACGAAATCAAGTAAAAAAGGGCCTATGTCAGAAACATCAGGAGTTCTTAGAGGAGTTGCAAAATCATGTGCATTATGTTTTAAGAAACCAGCTTCAACTGTTGAGATAGATTTCTTGGGTGCACCTGCTCTTGGATCTCGCAACCTTGGGAAACAGGAGTCATCTACCGCATTATCTAAGAATTACAAATTAAAAATAGGTATAATTTTTCTCCCTTCACTCAATTGTGAATTATATCGCAGTGTATCTTTTTTATTACATATACAATATACTTGTTCCTGAAGTTTGCTTCTTTCAGTTTCTTACCTGCATGAGTGTTTATGGAACTTGCAGATGATAGAGTAAAGTATGTGGGTTCACCGGTATCTCGTTCGCCCTATCTTCCTTCCAGGTATGTCTAATCTTTGCTCTCTTTCTCACCTATAATACTCTCTGAGATTGCACTTAGTCAGTTAAAGCTGTTATGCTCTAAATACTGTACTTGCGATCCAACAGTATCTGAAGGCATAACTTTGGAAGTTTGTGGTGTACTGGACTATTATATTTGATCACTGTATTTTTTTTTTTGTACACTTATAGTTGTTGGGGAGTTAATTTCTCCCTTAACTTATTAATTATTCCTCATCTGGGAATTATTGTTTGAACCCAGATATGCCATAGCTTTCTGGTACTGGCATTTGTTTCCGCCAAACATCCTATTAATCACAAATTCTACGCAATTACCATGTATTATTGACATAGTATTATTCACGATACTGTGGACGAGTCACTGCATGTTGTTTCTTTTGATGTTCAATGTGAACTTCATGTCAATATACTTAATCTCAGGGGGCCAGCTTATGGTTACCGAGGCAAAGTATTTGTTCCTTCTGCTCAAGAAAGTGGATCCCATAAAGTTGGTGTTAGGTTTGATAGAATAATCCAAGAAGGTAACGATCTTGCGGGACTTTGTGAGGCTGACCATGGTTTCTATTGCTGCGGTAACTCCTTGGCCAACTCATGCTTTTCTCATCACTTTTAAAATGGATATCTGGTCTCCTTCATTTGTTTAAATGCTGTTTTCTTTCTGAGCATCACTAAGTATTGATGTTGATTCTATTTGATATGTGCAGCTGATTTACTTTGTTTGGACAATTCCAGAAGCGATGATCTTGACAAACTTGTCATCAATGAACTGTTTGAGGTGAATATATGTGTTAGCTGTATTTGTTACTGGTAGGAAAATCGGCTTGTTTTGTTCTTTAACTATTTCAATATCGTAGATTGTTTGTAGTGAAAGTAAAAGTGCTGGATTGATTCTGTTTCTCAAAGATATAGAGAATTCTTTGGTCGCCAATTCTGAAGCATATACAACTTTGAAACACAAGCTCGGAAATCTGCCGGACAATGTAATCGTGATTGGTTCCCATACCCAGATGGATAATACTACGCAGAAGGTGAAAATAACAACCATCTCATTGTTGTTTTTCTTTTTCTTGTAAAGCTGTAATTTGATCGTATTTGTGTAGAATTCTGTTCACTTTCTGTTATGATTTGGAATGTGATTGCAGTCACATTCAGATAGTTCTATGTTCTTCTCCAAACTAGGACAAACGCGTCTACTCGACCCTGCTTTTCCGGTACTTTCCCTTATTATACTTGTTTTACTCAGGGGTATTGATAAGTTGATTAAATAATTCCCGTATTAGGAACTTAGTTGATTTCTGAGGGCTGTGTTTCACATAAGACATCATGTACGCATTTTATCACTTCATGCAGGATAACTTCAGGGTTGGACTTAATGGGAGAAGCAAAGAGATTACAGAGACCACAATGCAACTCACCAGACTTTTTCCAAATAAAGTGACGATACAGCTACCACAGGTTTGGACCATCTACCTTATACTGGAATATATTGGTTATTTTATTTTTCTATGCTCTTCGAAATAATGCTCTGTTCTATAAGGGACTCTGGCAGGATGAAGCTCTGCGTTTGGATTTAAAACAACAGTTAGACCATGATGTTGAAACTCTCACAGCAAACTCAAATGTTGCCACCATACGCTTAGTAAGTTATTTCAGCAAATTGTTATTGCTCATCTCAAACTATCTGTGGCACTGAAACTCTTACTACTAACTCTATTATTACCAGTCAACAATCAGTGAGAGAGAGTTTGATGACTTAAATGTTTTATTTCCATCGTTCATATTGGGTCAAGTTGGACATTCTCTGTTATGCTTTGGAAACAAGATCACCTTTCCCTCTACTAAAAGCTAAGATCAATCTAATCAAATGTTTTCAGGTTCTTGGGCGGAGTGGATTGGACTGCCCAGACCTTGAAAAAATATGCATAAAAAATCAAACTCATACAACTGAAAGTAAGTATGAGATTGGTCTACCTAATAATTCACTGTTCTTCGTTCGTAGTCCACTTGGCTGTTGTTTTGATGTGCCAGTTGGTGGATTCGGACAGGTGTTAAGAAGATTGTTGGTTGGGCTCTAAGTCATAGCCTAATGAATAATTCAAAAGCTTCTGCCAGCAGAGATAAGTTTGTGGTTTCCACTGAAAGGTTGTTTATCATTTATTATTTCTATAGTACCATGTGGGAAGAAAATCGATGAACCTCTTTTAAAATACTTGTTGTTGCAAATTGTGCAGTATCAATTATGGGTTGAGCCTTTTTGAGAGCACTCTAAATAAATTCAATAGTACGAAGAAATCACTCAAGGTGAAATTGCTATCACCTAGAATTTTTATTCTGCTCATTTTTATTTTTTTTGTGCATCTCCCCAGCATCATATTTTTGGTGTAAAATGATTCTGTGTTCACATCGGAGTTTTCAGGATGTGGTCACCGAAAACGAGTTTGAGAAGAAACTTCTGGCTGACGTGATCCCCCGGCTGATATCGGAATATCTTTCGACGACATTGGAGCGTTAGAAACTGTAAAGGGAACATTGAAGGAATTAGTAATGCTTCCTTTGCAGAGACCAGAACTATTCAGCAAGGGCCAACTTACAAAGGTGAATCCCTTCCCATAGGGAACAGTCTGATGTGTTGTAGTCTCTGTACAGTTCATTTGTCAAGATGAAATATTTTCAAAAAAATTGATATATCAATATGTGGTTACTTAATAGAGCACATTTGTGTTTGCAGCCATGCAAGGGAATTTTGCTTTTTGGTCCTCCGGGTACTGGGAAAACAATGCTTGCAAAAGCTGTTGCTACCGAGGCAGGTGCCAACTTTATTAACATATCAATGTCGAGCATTGCATCAAAGGTAAATTCTTGATTTCTAGGTTGTGACTTTTCTCCATTCTCGCGTTGTGGGTTTTTAGTATCCAACTCAATCTGCTGTGCAGTGGTTTGGTGAGGGAGAAAAGTATGTTAAAGCAGCATTTTCACTTGCAAGTAAAATTGCACCCAGTGTTCTATTTGTTGATGAGGTTAGTTACATTTTTAACATTTGGATCATCTGTGGGGGGAGCTTTACATTCAGCATTTCTGATGAATCGACAACTCTTAGGTTTACTGGTGTGAGAAGTTTATGGCTTTCCAGCTTATCAAAATTTGGTATTTTGTCTTCTCATGGCTCTCTTATTGCAGGTTGATAGTTTGTTAGGAAGACGTGAAAATCCAGGAGAACATGAAGCTATGCGGAAAATGAAAAACGAATTTATGCTAAATTGGGATGGTCTACGTACAAAGGATAAAGAGCGGGTATTGGTACTTGCTGCCACCAATAGACCATTTGATCTCGATGAAGCCGTCATAAGGAGACTTCCTCAAAGGTAAGCCTTTGAAGTTTGAAGCATTACTTGTATTCCTACCAATTAGTTTGTCATTGTAGATGTGTTCTTTCTCATCAGCTTTTGTTATGTACAAATATCTGTTGCAGATTAATGGTGCATTTGCCAGATGCTCGAAACAGAGCAAAAATTCTCGGAGTTATTTTGGCGAAAGAAGAGATGGCACCTGATGTTAATTTGGAAGTTGTTGCAAATATGACAGATGGATATTCAGGAAGCGACTTAAAGGTTTGCTTTGTAAACAACAGTTGTCTAACTCCTTTTTTTGGTACTTGGATTTTTCTAATCAATCTTTTGGTCTCAGAATCTATGTGTAACAGCTGCATATTGTCCTATAAGAGAAATTTTGGAGAAGGAAAAAGAGGTAAATGTCATATTTCAGAATCTGAATTGAGCAAATCAATAGCCTGCCCGAGGATTTAAAGTGTATATGTTGTTTACTTAAATAATTCCAGGAGAAAGGTTTCGTGCTATTAAAGAATACATCATTACCTAATATTCGTCCTCTAAACATGGCGGATCTGAAATTTGCACATGATCAGGTATTCTGTTGAAAGCATTCTTATCCTATCTGAGTCAATTAAAGACTTGTTTGTTTCAAGACAATAGTTTGACCGAGAATTCCTTTCTTGTTATTTTTTCTTCTTTCTGCAGGTGGGTGCGAGTGTTTCATCAGAATCGCAAAATATGAATGAACTTCTCCAATGGAATGATCTTTATGGAGAAGGCGGATCAAGGAAAAAGGGATCACTGAGCTACTTCATGTAATTATGATGAAGACAGGATGAGATGATTCTTTTATTTCTTTAAAAAAAATGTACAGCTATTCTCTTTGCGTGCGCCAGTCATTTTACTTCTCATTAAACGCACAAGATAGCAAAAAAGAAGAAGTGATGATCGTCCGAACCATAGAGTGATTTTGACGGGGTATACTACACTTGCAGGTTTTTGGCTCCCTTGTATAATCATATATCGTCTGAGCTTTTGGCATTCTTTTTTGCAATCCAAATATGATAAAGTAAATAGCAAATATCTCCTTCTCGTTCTTTCTTCTCTGTATAAACAATCCCTTGTAACAATCACAATTATAGTAACATTTACATAACTGTTTTTCTTTTTTCTGTTTGCTCTCTGGCCTTCTTATCTGTTTGCCCTTACTTTTCAGACTGCCAGAAAGTACACATTGGACTCGTGAAAACATTGCCAAAGACTCGAAACTAGTCTAAGAAGTTTTAAACCTTTGCATCATCAGCACATACCACTTATTCCTGGTTGGGATGATTATTGTTTGATGAAGGTCTCAAATAATGCAAGTGGTGGCTTCTTGACATGTTCATGTCAGGTCTGGCTAATAAATTTCAGTTCGGTCCAATTTTAGGTGTTCCAACTCAATTTACTCCACTGATAAATTAGAGGGGTTAGTTTGGTCCTTGTTTAAAAATGTTAAATAACTGAAACATGTTCTTTTTCACTTTTTTTAAAACAAAGAAAAAAAATTAAAAATTTAATATCCCTTGAACCATAAGTTGAACATTAATAAAATTTATATATTTTTGAAAAGTTTTTAACAAAATCTAAATAACGAGTATACATTTCATTATTTTTTGGAGCTTTTTAACAAAATCTAAATAACGAGTATACATTTCATTATTTTTTAGAGCTTTAATCTTTAATAGTATTATTAATGTTACTTTGTACTTAAGAATTTGTAAAATGGATTTTTAATCGTAGTTCATTCTAACGGTATACATGCTTGTAGTTCGTTCTAGTAGTTGATTACAACGGTAGTTCGTTCCATCCGTTTATTTTGTAGAATAAACTCGTAATAGTAATTCATTCTCAAAATGGTTCACAATTCGGCAAGGGTCATCAAACGTGACAAACGATTCTTACCGTAGTACTGTGAGGATAAAGTCTAATACCAGAGCAGTCAGATGCAAACCACCGTTCCAAACGGTCTTTCGAGTTGCTACTGATGTAGTGGGAGTTAGCTGGCACGATAACATACATCGTCCATGACGAGTGGGGATGATCATTCCCAATATCTGCCACCTTCCAAACGGTTCTCCATGTCACCAACTATATGGTGGGTCGCAATTTAAGGCCTGGCAAATTCACTGTACTCGGCTAAGTCCAATCAATTCCTCAGTAACTGGCATAACAGTTATGAATTCTCTTTTCGTATAACAGTTGGCATACTCTTCCAATTTATCCTTTTTACATTTCTTTATTATCAAGGAAATTTTCGTAGTCATACTACAAACACATACTAACGAGTTCAAAACGCAAAGTTCTTAGTGTTGTTCCGGAACTTGCTCTGATACCAATTGTGATGGACCGTTAAATTCCGCCCCAGCGCCACGTTGCGCAGGCCAAAACTCCCTAATGCGCCACTCTGATGTAAGTAACCGGTAAATTAAAGACTTCCCAGACAAATGTACGTAGATTTTCCTTTCCAAACATGCTTTGCAAGCATGATTTTCTTAAAGCATAGCTCCATATTGTTCCAACTTACCCCTTGCTCGACTAAGTATGCATGCCTGCATGTCCATACCGCCCAACGATGATGCCTTTGGAATGCATCACTAACTAGAAAGCACTGTCCAAGCACATGTCATGCCTTGGGCTAGCACATAGGCCATTGCAGGCTTATTTTCTGTTTTCTTAACTCCGCTTCTACCATGCGTTGAATGCATGCACTGATCTTGATCTTTCCAAGGGTGCATCATCCAGGCACATACCATCCATGTCGTGGATCATTCCTGTGATGCAAGTGCTCGTGCAAGCTTTGCTAACTTGCAACCAGGTTAACTTGCTTTCTTTGGCCATGCCCAATCCACAATTGGTGCATGCCAACATCTTGTAGATTGATAGTCAGTATGAATATTGGGCAATTGGACTGCAATTACCTCATCAAGTGTGCCAATAATCTTCTGTTGCCTCACACTGCCGAGCCATATGAAATGATTTACCAAAATATTGCAATCATCTCCAATTAAATGATATAAGCAAAAAAATACTGTGAAATGACGAGGGTACCAATAAGTACATCAAAATCTTTTCGATATCAACCTATTCAAAATCACCTTGTATAATCTTAATGAAACAATAACGACCAAAATATTATTTCAACAAGGTGATTAACGTATAAGTGTATTTAATTTAATTATTAAGATAACAATATAATGCGGAAGTAAAGTAAATCACACTGAAACACAAGATTTTGTTAACGAGGAAAACAGCTTAGCAGAAAAATCGTGGGACCTAGTCCAATTTTGAATACTCTCATAATTAACCGCTATACAATTGACTACCGCAACTTCGTATAGTTGAGATCAAGTAAACTACCATAAGTTACCTAGTTCCCTCAGTATACCTACGTTTTTACAACCAATCTGGCTAACTGTAGATGGTGAGTTCTTGACAATGGTCGGAATTGTAAAATCGCCCTTCTGTCTAGTTGCAAGAACATGGAAATATCCGCATATACTTATCCGCATACTTATGACTTCACATCAAAATATAAAATATTGTATTCCTACTTATATTCCGCAGGCGACTTGAGGGTACAGTCTCTAGAAAAGGCTACAGGCATTCTATGCCAACAATGTAGTCTATAATCTCTACATAATAAGTCTCAAGCTCCTAGATGGTTTGCCCACTAGTATAGATAAACTTGAGTCTTCTATAAACAACTACAAACATTCTAAAATGGCCTTACAACCTTCTCAATACTTATAATATTCATTCCATATCGAGCTAGTCTCAAGTCGCATAAATTCCAGGGCTGAATTTCTTGAACTTGCCTCTAATGCGCATCAATGTTTCAGTAACATCTATCAAATGCGGGAATAGCTAATGCTTAAACCCCAAAATACACTCTAGATTAACGCTTCGTTCGCAACAAACTCCTCTCAAATTGCTCTTCAGATCCCAAATGTGCTACTTTAGCACTTTGCTTAAATATAAGCCACAAATAATGCGTCACTCCTCTTAGATGCGCCACAATCAAGAAGCAATGCCCCAAAGGACGCATTGAACCTCTAAGCTAGGTCAACCCTAGCCTTTTCTCCTATCAATGCCAAGTTAGCACAAGCTATCTGGCTTAGCACCATATTGGCACTAGTTAGCCACCTTAGCGCTAAAAACGCTAACTTTCCTGGCGCTAACCCTAGCACCTGAAAAGTATCAACTAACCTAACATGGTCTTAGCTAGCACATATTGGCCTAATGAGGCCTTAGCTAGCGCGTCATCACCTTAACACCTTAACCTTAGCGTTAACAGTGCTAACCCTAACCCTAGTGCCAAAAGCGCTAACTCTTCTTAGTTAAATGCCTTAAATAACGCATCCTCGAGACGCCTCTCATGACTAGCCACTAGCCGGTGAGTCACATGCTCTAGTGCGCCTCTTGCTAGCACGTCCCTAATAGCCGATGCGTCCCTGCCAGCCTGATGCGTCCTTTGGACAATGCGTCCCTAAGCTAGCGCGTCCCCATGGCTAGCAAGTCTCTAGCCTAGCGCGTCTCACCTAGCTCCTCCCTTTGCTAGCACGCCCATATCCAGTGCGTCCCAGCTAGGATGTCCCTGATCCACAACGTCCTCGAGCAAGGGCGTCCCTGAGCCACAACGTCCTCGAGCAAGGGCGTCTCTGAGCCACAACGTCCTCGAGCAAGTCTAAGATAATTAGCATCTTGGCACTAGCTTTCTTGACTTACCTAGCTTCCTTGTCTTTGGTACAAATGCTAGTCTTGCTAGCTACTTCCCTCAGAAATACACCATTTTTTAATATTGGTTTAATACGAAACCTTGTATGATTTTCTAATAAGTCTTCTTGCTTAAGAAACCCTTTACAATATTTGGACTTAATTGCCTCTCTGACTTATATTAAGTCGCTTCTGAGCTAATACTTAGCCATTAAATGTTCCATGTTACTTCTAAGAAAGTACATGACCACTGAACTTCCCGGACTCGACATTAATCAGTCTGATTACCAATCCAGTGAGTCACGCAACTTGTCTCACTGACTGAGCAAGTCATTTGACTTGACTTGACTTAATCAAAACAATAGTGGCTTATGACTCGACCATTTCCACGAGATATCAAATACAACACGTAGGGGAATTCTCATTGGGATATTGGTCTGGCGGTCTACAAAAATCGTGGATGGTAGCACCACCTCCACGAACAAGAAGGTAACAAGTAGTGGGACGGTTACAGAGCAGTTGAGAGGATGAGGAGTAGTGGTCAGACATGTCTTCCTTACTTACCGGGCACCACCCCACTACAATCTCCACAATCATCACTTTTCTCTAACTTCCACAACATACGAGAAACCAATGTGTCTCCTTTGAACTATAAATAGATGATTTTCATCTATTCGAAACAAGGACAAGACAATCAGTCAAGAGAAACTAAACATACAGAATTAGCGATTCCTCTCAGAGAATCCTTTCTTCTTCACATATTACCTATTGGTAAGTGCATATTTGACATATTTTGAGTGTCAATTTCATGCTAGTATTTGCTGGATTTCTTGTGAATTATTGTATATTACGTTTTTTTTGTAGTTTATGTCTTTTATTAGGTGAATCATCTAAAAAGGAGCTACAAAGTATTAGATTGTGTATGAAAAAAAGTGTTACAAGTGAATAAGGGCCAAAGACCAGGTTTAACCTGTTCATATCCAGGATTTCTTATCATCATCATGTAGAGAACGATAAAACGAAGCCAACGGCGAAAGAATGAGGTCATTCCGAATTCGAATGAGAAAATTATTAGCAATATGAAAATTAAGGGCAAATTGGTCACTTACATATCAACTGCTATTGGTAACCCATCGTTGCTAGGGGCAGACATGTTTCAAGGGAACTACTAAAGACACCAGTTCATTTGATAAGGGCCACCATCTTCTTCACTTAATCGTCAATTAGGGTTCTTCACGTAAAAGAACCGGACGCTGCCATTAATGGATTTTTGGGTTGCTGCTATATAAAATAGAATAGGTTTGAGTCTGTGGTGGTGAAGGTAGCTGCCATTGACGGAGGAGAAGGTGGCGTTGTTGATTATTAATGATGGTAGAAATGTTGATGTGAAAGGGTATTGATGTTGCCCGTGATTGATTTCTATCTATCGGTAGATGAATGGTGCTGGTTGATGATTGATCTCGGACTGTGGTGAGGCTTCCAACATGAACTGATTCTTCGTGATTGATGGGACTAATGGTTTCGAAAACAGAGAATCGATGGTAGTAGAAAAGGTGAAGTGGAATGAGGTTTTTGTTAGTACCAAAATGATGTTTCCCACCCAAGAATTCTTGGTCCGCATCAATTAATCAAGCCCAACAGCCAAACTAGCCTAACAGGAGAAAACAAGAGCACTCCACTCAAGTCCGAAGCCAAACTTGGACCGAAGCCCAACTTGGATCAAAGTGACGCCAGCAATTACATCCCGAAGTGACGTCATCATTTCTCACAGTGACATCAGCAATTACTTCCCGAAGTGACGTCATCATTTCCCGAAGTGACGTCATTATTTTCCCGAAGTGACGTCAGCAATCCCGATGCACCAAGTCAATCCTGATAGACCAAGTCAATCCCGATGCACCAAGTCAATCCCGATAGACCAAGTCAATCCCGATGTAAAAATTCAATCCCGATGCACTAAGTCAATCCCGATAGACCAAGTCAATCCCGATGCACCAAATCAATCCCGATAGACCAAGTCAATTCCGCACCAACTTTTGGATAAAGGTCATTTTGAAGATAAGGACAATAAGAACACGTGGCGTATCCCGTTGACACATGGTAAAATGTGGCGAATCCTCTTCGACACATGACGAGCTTACAAAAATCTCCATTGACACGTGGCGAACTTTGATGACATGTGGCGAAGGGCATTTTAGTAATTATCATCATTTATGTACCCTATAAGAGTGAAGAAGAGGGGACTTTTGGCTGATTCATGGCTTCTTCCCCTTGATTCTCAACTGTAACCAGAGATATCAATAAAAGCTCCAAGTCTCATTACCCGTGGATGTAGGCTATTCATAGCCGAACCACGTTAAATCGTTGTGTTCAATTTCTTCTATTTGCTTTGATAATTATATTGATGATTTGTGGTTTTTTTTGCTGATGAGAATTTTGGCATAAACAATTTGGCGCTAGAAACAGGGATTGTGTCAAAGGATTTATCCTACCTGAGATGGATGAAAGCTGGATGGGGTTCAAAGAGAGGATCCAGTTTGAAAACAGTGGCTGAATAAGAGAAACAGATTTGAAATTTAAAAACAAAGCCTTAAAATTAGTTCAGATAGAATCTTCACTAACAATTAGTTTGAAAAGAATGAACCTTCTTTTGATTTCTTCGTTTTGTTCTTAATGCTTAGATTTGAAATTGTAAAACAAAGCTTTGAGAAATCATCTTCTCAAACTTTCGATTTGCAACTTCCGATTTGAAACATTTGATTTTAAAACGTGGTAGGAAATTTTCTTCTGAAATTTCATCTCAAAATAAGCTTTGCTTACGGATTTGAAACATACAAATCATGTGTTACAAACCCATTTAATTGATTTTTAAAACTTTAAGCATTAAAATTTCAATTTGACTTAGAAATTTTTCTCATCAGTTTGACTTAGCTTTTCTTATAAATCAATTGCTACAGTTTTTATGATTATTTGAACGATTTGAATGATTGGGTTTGTCTTGAATGAGTATATGACTGCAGGAAAGAAGAATGAGTGGTGTTAAAAATCACCAATAATTCCATGGTTGAATCACCAACAGTATGCACGTAAGGCATTTGTGAATTTTCCTGACCTAGAAGTGGCTGAGCAAACGTGTTTCTGAATGGATTTTAGTGAGATGCTTTCGAGGTGTTAATGATAATGTTTAAAATGGATTTTCAACTGACCCGATCGTGGAGGATCTCTTTGATAGTGATTTTATGGCCATAGAGGTTTTGTGAAATTTGAGAAATGCAATCTGTAGGACTGCAGAAAATCTTGACCTTGCTTGAATCAAAAGACGCTGATGTTCAGATTCATACACTAAAAGTGGTAACAAACCTAGCAGCGGAAGAAGCAAATCAGAAGAAGATTGTAGAAGCTGGTGGCCTCACATCCTTGTTAATGCTTCTTAGAAGCTCAGAGGATGAAATGATACGTAGAGTTGCTGCTGGTGCCATTGCTAACCTTGCAATGAATGAAACCAACCAGGAGATTATAATGTCTCAAGGGGGCATTAATTTATTGTCAATCATAGCATCTGATGCTGATGATCCTCAAACTCTTCGAATGGTTGCAGAAGCCATTGCTAATCTATGTGGGAATGATAAGCTACAGAAAAAATTACGTGCAGAAGGTGGCGTTAAGGCTCTGTTAGGAATGGTGAGGTGTGCACATCCATACGTCCTTGCACAAGTTGCACGTGGAATTACAAACTTTGCAAAATGTGAATCTAGAGCAGCCACTCAAGGGTCAAAATCTGGGAAGTCTCTCCTTATTGATGATGGAGCTCTTCCTTGGATCGTGCAAAATGCCAACAATGAAGCCTCGCCAATCAGGCGCCATATTGAGCTAGCACTCTGCCTTTTGGCACAGCATGAAGTAAATGTGAAGGATTGAATTAGTGGAGTATCCAGATGATAACCATTACATAGATCTCGTAGATTAGCAGAACACACAAAAGTTATTGATATCAGCGAAGATGATGCAGCAGAATCATCAACAAAAACAAAGACAACTGATTTAATTGAAATCAGAATTGATTTCCCAAAAGATTTAAATGAAATAAACGAACTTTGGAATGTATCTAGTTATGGTATCGACCCGAATGAATTCAAACCAGAGAGAATTGCAAGAAAGAAGACCTGGTTTTGATGGTTCTGTGGGTTTGATTGCCGTGACTTGGTGATTGGATTGCTCTGAATGATTATGTGTTTTGATGTTTGAATGGTTTATAAATATGGGTTTCCATTATACATAGATTCATTGCAGGTAAGGAGTTCACATGTGATTGAAATTACAGCCGACTTCATGTCGGAATCATCCACAGAATTGCACATCAGATGCTCGAAGAAATGCCCAAATGACTAATTCACCAGAATTTCAAGTCCATGCCGTTACCAACCTAATGCTACAAGTTTGCTATAGATTGTTTGAGAATTTTAGAGTAACGGGTCAACGGAATCTCGGCTAGATATCTACTCACAATACCACACAATTGCACCCTCAGACGCCGTTATCCGGCAACAACTATTCTACTTCAATTGATCGGAGATTAAAATGAATTTATCTCCATTATGACCACCCAACTGGATGATTCTTACCAGGATGACCGCAAGACAATATGGTGTGTGTGGAACTGCTAAGGCAATGGATGTGAATGTATAATGAAGATATATTGCTAAGATCGATAGATGCTGATGAACAATTAAGAAGCGTGAACTTCTCATTATGCCCATCCAACTGGATGATTCTTACCAGGTTGGCAACGGACAGGCTTTTTGATGGCTTCAACATTTCTCGCTTCATCCAGCAGTTCTTCATTTTTTATCTGCTGGACTACAACTTGTGACATTAATCGGCAAGACTCTCGCAAAAGAGCTAAGTACCCCATATCTCTCTTAATATAATATTTTGTCTTGCTTTAATTATTCTTGTTTGTATAAGTCATAAAAAAGACTCTTATTGAAAGGTGAACAGGCTAAATGCCACCCACCACAACTATCAGAATGACTGGTGCAAATAGGCATTGGCGTGTATAAAATATTACGCCCAATGAATAACCTGACATGTGACCCGTTCCGATTGTTGCTATGAATTTGAATTCCTGATTGACTTATACATTTATGCAAGATTCAATAATTTATATTATTGGATGAACGATAGTTTATTAATCAATTTATCATTTTTGGTTAAAACGCATGGAATGATATTATTACGCTAATGTGCGCTTATATATAAGTTTTGCAGCAAAATTATATTTTTGGATGGATCAGGTTCATACTCTTATCATGACAAGGCCAAGCGAAAAGTAACTTGACTCAAAATGAGCCTTCGAGAAATGATACTCCAAATGGCTTATACTTCATACGAAGAATATTCAGTAAATACTTCAATTTATTTCGGATTTCTCATATTAATTCGAAGGGCGATATCTTTTATACTTCATACGGTAATCTAAATGCTTCTTCGGGAATTATCATTCAAAAATAGGTATTTTTCATTTCTTCCGGATATTCCTTATCTCTTATTTAAAATACTTCTCATATTCTTCTATATATACTTCTCATGTATACAAAAGAATATGAGATATATCTTAAATAAGAAGTGAGAAATGAGAAATATCCGGATAACTCTCGAATTTACTTTTTATATTCCTCTATATATACCTCTCATATATACTTCTCAAGGATAATTCCAGCATAATTTAAGGCGTTATCTTTGGAAGGCAAAAAATCTATGGACCACACACTAGTTTCTCCATGCCCGAGAAAATTAGACGTGTGTTCCTGAGTGCTCAGTGGCTAGAGACAAATCTATGGACCACACACTAGTTTTCTCCATGCCCGAGAAAATTAGGCGTGTGTTCCTGAATGCTCGGCTGGAGACAAATTCAGGACAAAATCCAAATTTCCTCCTAACCAGAGAGAAGATGAATGCGTTGTATTCCCATGACAAGACTCCGTGGAAGGAGGTAAATTTCCAAATTGTAATATATATACAAACGTTTGGGACTAACCTTATAGCTTACTCCTGGCCCGGGTATGACTCGTATGTGTTGGGTTCCCGAATGACATGACTCCGTGGAAGGAGGTGCTCTCTGGCACAAAATTCGATAATATTAACCCATGGTACAAAAGAACTCTTGCGGTTGAAAACTAACAGTCAGTATATATATATTTGTATACAAAATTTTGTTTTGCAGGGACATAAATACAAAATAAAATGAAAATGCACAAGCAACATCAACCACCATATTATGATTCGGGCGAAACGTGAAGTAGTTTTCTCAAGAGTTTTTCTTCAAACAACTCTCAAGAAAAGGGGGCAAGTTGTTAGTACCAAAATGATGTTTCCCACCCAAGAATTCTTGGTCCGCAACAATTAATCAATCCCAACAACCAAACTAGCCTAACAGGAGAAAACAAGAGCACTCCACTCAAGTCCGAAGCCAAACTTGGACCGAAGTGACGTCATCATTTCCCGAAGTGACGTCAGCAATTATATCCCGAAGTGACGTCATCATTTCTCACAGTGACGTCAGCAATTACTTCCCGAAGTGACGTCATCATTTTCCTGAAGTGACGTCAGCAATCCCGATGCACCAAGTCAATCCCGATGCACCAAGTCAATCCCGATAGACCAAGTCAATCCCGATGCACCAAATCAATCCCGATAGACCAAGTCAATTCCGCACCAACTTTTGAATAGAGGTCATTTTGAAGATAAGGACAATAAGAACACGTGGCGTATCCCGTTGACACATGGCAAAATGTGGCGAATCCTCTTCGACACATTGCGAGCTTACAAGAATCTCCATTGACACGTGGCGAACTTTGATGACATGTGGCGAAGGGCATTTTAGTAATTATCATCATTTATGTACCAGAGATATCAATAAAAACTCCAAGTCTCATTACCCGTGGATGTAGGCTATTCATTGACGAACCACGTTAAATCGCTGTGTTCAATTTCTTCTATTTGCCTTGATAATTATATTGATGATTTGTGGTTGTTTTTGCTGATGAGAATTTTGGCATAAACAGTTTTGAATGAGTTTCTATGGTGATTGTTAAAGCTCGAGATTGGAGCAGTTGAGTCTGTGGAGAAAACAAGGAGCTCGAGTGATTGATTGATGGCAGTTAATAAAGATTGGTGGTGTTTGAAGGTGGAATCAGCGAGAATGATATTCTGGTATTTGAGCTCGATTATGTGAATGGTTGAGAAAGTGGCAGTGAGGTAATGGGTTCGAGTGGGGCTGTTGATTTGAAGTTCATGGCAGAGATGTCACTGGAAGTTGACGCAGTGATGGTGTTTTAAGTTGCATTCGAGTTGGAGTTGTTATTGCTTGGAGTCGAATGGAACTTAGTTGAGGAAGTCATGCTAGGTGAGAAATTCTCGGTAGAGTTAGAGAAAAATATGGACAGAGTTTAAAATAAAACTCAGGAAGAAAATTACTTCTCGATGGGTCAGAGCCATCGAGGAAGTGTCCGGAGAATGAAAAAAGTCAAAAGAAGATTGTTTTCTCGATGGCATGAGCCATCGAGAGAAACTGGGAAGTACGGCCAAAAGAAAATTAAGGCAAGCCATTGAGGGAATACGTTGAGCTGGGCTTTTATTTGCGAGCCCATTAGCTTCCTTGGAATTTTTTTACACATCTAAACTTTTGAGACATGACTTATTTTGGATATTTTGATATTTCGGGAAACCTATTTCGACCAGGATTTGAGCACGAGCACTTCTATAACTTGGACACATATATAAAAGACAATTCTAATACTTTTTGAGATACTTCTACACATATATCCAGAGCTAGGTTTTGTATAGAGAAGGGAGATTTTATTTCATATTTTAGGGTTTACTCCTTTTGGGGGAAACCATGCTATTTGTTCTTCTTTCTGGTAATATGAGTAGCTAAACCTTTTGTTGATTATGGATGAATCACATGTTCTAAGCGTGAAGCTTTATTAGTTATACAAAGTTATTTGGAGTTTTTATCATTGTCGTTTGTTTTCACTATATCTAGGGTTTATGATTGATTTCTATATTGTTTGGGTGCGCAACCAAGTTATTATATTGATCATTCTAATGTTAGTAGAGAGTTGAGCGATCCGTAATTGTCGCGCAGCTCCTACACAAGTAGAGAACGTGAGACCTTGCAGAGGGGTTCTGTGAAGCAATCGTGTGTGAAGACAACACCAGTAAGTGGACCAAGTGTACTGAGTTTAACTGCTAGGATCAAAACTAAATTCACAAACCTTAAAGAGTTCGATTAAGTTACATCTTGTAAGCGAACCTCAAGGTGGCTTAGTTGAATAAAATCCGGTGACTAAGCGTACCTGTTATCTGGTGATATAAGGATTTCTGGGGATAACTAAGCGTACCTGTTATTCAACGGTTGGTGATGAATGGTTTTGACAAAAGATAGATAAGTATACTACTCGAGTTAATGTTTGGTAACGACGAAGGATTCCTAATCATCTCTTTCCTAATCATCTCTTTATTCTTATTTTCGTATTATTATTCTTTTAATTGCTTTAAACAACCAATCCCCCTTTATTATTGTTTTTATTATAGTTTTTCTAATGTAAATAACATCTAAATTACACAGCTCTCTGTGGGAACGATCCTTACTACCGTTATATTACTAGTTAATTAGTGGGAAATATATTGATTAATTTGTTGCACTTACGACACGCATCAAATTTTGGCGCCGCTGCCGGGGAGCTGTGGTTAATTGGTTTGTTATTTGTTTTAGTTTGTTTAGTAGTTTAGATATTTTTTACGTTTTTCTTTAGTGTTTACAGATTTTTAGGTTTTCGTGGTGTTAACAACTTATTGAAGGTGTTGGCCGCTCGTCAAAAGCGGGAGGTAAATTCTGAAAACAGGTTGTAAGTATCACTTTTAGTTATTTTTGTTTTAGGTTTTAGATTTTATCTTTTATTCTTGTGAGTCGTCATGTTTCCATTCGGAAATAACATGTACGGGGCACAAGATCAATCATATAATAGTAATAATCAATACGGTTTTCAATCTCAATCTTATGACAACTACCAACCATACCAAGGGTATAATCAAAACCAATCTTTTGGCTATGATCAGTACCCTACAAAACCTTATGGTTATTCTCATACATGCCAAACTTACTGTTCTTGATCAAAAAGTCTTTAGTTTTGCAGATACATTTTGTACTATGGTAGAAGAGTGTCAAAGGAAAAAGGTTCACTATTTTCATAATATAGATGAATCACTCCAAAAAGTCCAAGAAGGCATGGAAAACTTAAAAAGAGATATGAATCGAATTAAGGAAGAAATGGAAGAAGATGACCAACCTTTCGTAATTCCTTGCAACAATGATGAGGTTAATCCAACTCCGGATCATTACAATGATCATTCTCCTATTCAAAAGGAGGATCCTTGGTATAACAGAACCATTGTTCTAAACAGGGTAACATAGTCAAATGCTAATCAACGTTATAAACAATATCCGGATTATAATGTTTTTAGTCCAGTTGATTTACAAGTAGAAGACCCGGTTATTTGTTTTGAGGAGACTCATACCGATTATCCTACGGTTTACACCGAAGAGGGTCTCCTTGGAGCGGAATTTAATTCCGATGATGAGAATGTTGAAGAGACGGTGATTGAGAATGAGACTAAATTGATTGTTTTCGTGGAAGACCCAATTGAGCTTGACAAGGATTATAATGATGCTAAGATTTCGATCGAAGCAGAGACTAATGAAGTAAGGTTAGAAAGTTTGATAGAGGATCACGATACACATGAGGTAAATAATCCAATACAAGAGATAGAGGAAGGTTTGTCTAATCCTCTTGATAATTCTATTTCTAGTGATCATTTTCCCTTAATTGAAATAGTTTCTCAAAGAGTTGTTAATCCAACTTTTAAGGAGCTACGTAACTTAGGATTGGAGTTGCGTGCTTCTAAAGTGTTAAATGATTATTTTCTTCTAAGTATCCACCATTTGATGTGTTTGATTCCAACATTGTGCAGGTTCACCGACAAGAACCCAAAGAAGTTCCCTTGTCTATGTTCTTTATACACTTCCAAGTGTAGAATAGACTAAGTGTGGGGAAACTTCCATAAAGAAACAGTTTCAATATTTATATCTTATGTTAATGTTTTTGTGAAGCTGTTATTAGAACTGCAGATTGTTGTCTGGGTGGATCCCCAAATTTTTAGATTGTTGGTTTATGGGCGATAACCAGAAGGTCAGGTTGAGGACGTTAAACTAAACGCTGAATGGGAGGCAACCCATTGGTTTTGTATTTCTATCTTTATCTTCTGTTTTTTTATTAGTTTTTCATTTCATGTTAAGATTTCTCATCTTGATTCTACATTGGAGGAGTCAATTTACATTGAGGACAATGTAAAGTTTAGTATTTACTTTTGTAGTTTTTTGTAGGTAGAATTTTCAAACTCTTTGTACATATTTGCATGAAAACCTCCAACTTTTAGAGATTTTAGAATCACTTAGTATACTTCTAGCTAAGTTTACATACGGATTTCTTACCGAAATAACTGAACTTAGAAGTATTTGAGAATTATATTCGGGTTTCTTAGTTGTTGAGAGGCTAGAGATGAAAAAAAGGGACTTAAACCGCCGGTGGCAAATTAGGTGCATAGATAATACATTATTAAAGAAGCTAATCATTCAATACCCATGAGTGAGGCACCAGACCTGCAATTCTTTGTACATGTCTAAATTTTCCGTTTAGAGTGTTTCATCTGTGCAGACTCTGAGTAGAATGATGAGCTACCCAACTTTGCACCAATTTCAGCACTACTTTTTGATCTCTTGAGTGCTATTTTTATCAATCATGAGGGTGTCATCAGAATTGGTAACTCTATCTTGTAGTCTTGTTTGCAGTTGGAACCATTCTCTCGACAACAACAGGTCCATGGAAACAACATTATCATCAACAAGCAGAACATCAAAAATTTGAAGGAAAGTTGAAGACAGTCAAGGTTTACAAGCAACAATACAAGAAAGAGAAAATTTCATATTCAAGTAAAGCAACAATACAAAGAGCAGAATTATATATACATGTTGAAGACTAATGTACAAGAGCGAAAGAATATCAAAAGATGAGAGTTAGTGAAGTTCATGATATCGAGACAATACAAGTTATGAAGAATCAAGTGGTAAAGTCCTTTTCCTACGGCCATAGTAGTTTCATTATTTATTTTAGTTTATTTTCAGTTTATAGTCTATTTGGATATAAAAAAAAATGAAAAAATTATTTTTTTTAAAAAAAAGAGGAAAAAAGTATATAGCATAAAGAAAAAGTAAAAAAAAAAAACATTTTGTTTAGTGTTTGTTTCTGTTTGTATTCATTCAATAATAAGGCCGTGGAGAAGAAGAAAATTTATAAAGAAGTTTCAAGCAACAAGGAATTGAGAAAAACAGTTACATTTGTCAAGGTTCTACGAAGTTCAAGAGTTCATCGTCAACAGTTGAAGACTGAAGACGTTTCTATTGGATGCTGTGAGAGTGGTGTTGATTGTGAATCGGGTGAGAAGGTAAGTAAGCGTTCCCATCCTTACATAGTGGTTGATTTCCTTTCGTAGAGATCATCAGAAAAAAGAGGTTCTTTTTCGTCCCACATTTTTATGGGATAACATCTTCATATAATTCGGAAGGTTCCTTTTCTTTCCCACCATTCAACGTATGCAGGATTTCTATCTTCATTCCTGCCTGCACACATGAAAACCATAAAGTGCGTCTTTTGAGTATCAATTTCTGCAAAATCAGCTATATACCTTCTCTTTAAGTGTGACTTTGCAATAAGGGTGTGGATACAAAGCCCTCTAGGGTTGCGGCCAAGACCCAATAGCTCTATGGTTTCCGACATCCACCAATGGATTTGGTCTGAGGTTGGCATGTCATACTCTATGACAGATTTCGAAAACTAGAAATGACTACATTTTTAAGAAAATCAGTCATAATCCTTCATCAGTGAATTTCTTTACTTACTGGTTGGTTCAAGATTATGAGAACCCCAAAGATTTGAAGGAAATGAAGAGTTTTAGTATTATCAATGACGAGGGGGCAGTAATAACCACTGGAGTAATCCACCTCAAGCTACTGTATAAGATCAATGTAGATGGGGATTTCCTTGACTCGACCTATGACAGTGCTTGGTCGGCTGTAGCTAGAGTTGAAGATAGCCAATACCAAGGGTGCAAAAGCTGCTTTGGACGATCGTTTTCCCCTCTAGAAGCTGAAGTAAAGGGTTGTGATCTAGGCCTGAAACTGGCTAATGAATTGGGCTATCAAAAAGTCATTCTAGAAGGAGATTGTTTAACTGCGGTGCATGTCATTAAAGGTGCAACTGCTTTCCATGGAAGAAGATTCGAGGTCTGTTCCATGATATTCAAAACCAGTTATCCATTTTTGAAGATGTTAAGTTCATGTATAGCAGTCGAGACACAAATGAAGCTGCTCACGAAGCGTTGTTTTCTTTGTCTTCTGGAACATCTAATGTAAGGATTACAGATATCCCACCTTCTCGGTACAATCGCTTTGCACTGGGCTTGCTTTGCAGTTAATATATTCTTCTTTTTTCAAAAAAATATTCCAATGGTATAATTAGACAAACAGATTTTTTTTTTTTGATTCAACCAAAGTATCAAACTATCGTTTCATTAAAACTGATAGTTTGATTACTGTGGCAAAGAGAACCGCTTAATTTAGTTGCTTGGCCAAGAGATAATCGCTTGGCTAACACTTGGCCGACCCTTCCACTGCTGTTCTTCAGTCACGTATCTGTATATATTCAATAAATAAAAATGACGATGCCCACATTACCAAAATCGAGACGCCGAGAGTATCTAAAACAAAATGTCTTGGAGACATATGTTGATGTACTCTATGGAATATAATATCGAGATACTGACCTTCCATCCTAAGATGCCCTTGTTTCGCAGGAAGAAAATACTGACTGATGCAACAGAATTGTGGTCGACATTGCACACAAGCCACGATAGGATGAAAAGGCCATACATATAACATATCAAACAAAGCTAATTCATTTCAAATACCTGGCTTCTTACACGGCAATTATAACAGATGCAACAAAATAAATGACATTCATAACATGCCTGAAATTTTTAATCCCTCACCACGCAGAGGCTCATAAAGACAAAGAAGCAGTTTCATGAAGGTTGTAACTTGTAAGTGCAACGGTCTCCAGGTTTGATACTGGTTCCAAATACTATATAGTCTAGATAGCTGTTGTGTGTCTGCTTTCGGCTAGTTATGTTGACTTCTGACTTCAGACACATCTTTTTTTTTTGAATCAACCATTCTTGGAAAATGAGCAAGAAATAGTAATAGTAATCTCTATGAAAGAAAGATATCAATAATGGGTAATAATAATATATCACAAAAAGTCATAACAAAAAGTGGCATTTCATAGACCTGTTAGAACAGAGTTTGTTGAACTACATTTACATCTCTGTAAACTGCATTACTGCTTATGCATATACACTATCCCAAACGGGGGAAAGTTGACACCATTACAGAGTCTACAGTTTGTACATATGTGTCAGTTTCACTAGTCTAAGAAGCTTCTTCTCATAAGAATGAAGCACGATTAGATATCTTCCAACTCTACTCAGACACCCTGCAAACTAGATAATTCTAAGTCATGAGCTGCACATCGATGCATTCATCGTGTCAGAGCAACAGATATGGATGGTGGAACTTGTAGCATCCAATTTATCCATGTATTGATTAAGCAACTAGAAAAGGCACCACACCAAAAAGAAAAAAAAGAAAAAAAGAAAAAAAGAAAAAAAGAAAAAAAGAAAAGAACAAATTAGACCTTGGAACCTTCAATTTGGGGAAAATAAGCAACGTGGCATCGACTCGGAATCAAGTACCCAAGAGCCTCGCAAGCTACCATACTTATCATCCTTCCATCGAAAAGCAGGAACTTGATGAGAAAATCGAAGCAATTCATACCGTGGTATAGCCATATGAAAGAGATGTCCTGCTTTTAATTTAGGCATGACCAGGCTTTAACTTTTCATAAGTTTTATCATCCCTAAAGTTATAAAGTTGCCCTTCTGGAATTCCTTCAGGGTTCAGTTGGAAAGCTGATGATAATTCAAGCTTCGAGTTAGAAACTTCCGCATCTGGAATATCACAAGGAACAAACTCTGAAAGTCCTACAGGCCTATGCGCAGTTACAATGTCTGTATTAGTAATCACACCATCACTACCAGTCTCATCAACAACAGTCCGACATGAATTAAGTGGATTGCCGCTGCCAAAAGTGGAACTACTTCTTCCAACCTGGTTAAGAACACTTCACTTCTTCTTATTACACCGTCTTTTTGGTGTGACTGGAAGCAAACTTCCATATCTTGAGTTTCCTGTGTCCAGGCTATTCCTGTTACGAGGGTTCATTTTTATTTCTTACGTGCACAACGACTATCCTCTTTTGGAGATGGAGAACTATCATTAGTTACAGCCTCAACATTTTTAGTGTTCACTTGCACATCTTCAGACTCAGAAATCTCTTCCAGGTTACTAGGCAGAGAAGCAGGGTCGAGTTCCAAATAACCTTCAGGAACGTCTTCTCGTTCTTTACCAGTCGTTCTAAATGAAGGAACCTTATGTGAAAATTTCAATTGTTCATCCGGAGTAATTTGAATGAAATCCATTCCGTTGCGTAAGGTTTTCATAAACAAGCTTACAAAACCTTTGATCTTAACCAAGTAAGCAACATTAATGCCTAATTCCTCGCTATAATCCGAAAGGATTTCTACAAATTCATACCGGATATTTCTAGCATTTATAGGATCAGAACTCCGTTTAATATTATCCATGTTCTTGAAGAGAGCCCTAGTTTCACCTTTTCTTGGATATATCCTGTAAGAACCTGTACCCATGCCTATTTCCCAGTCAACACTATGAGAAAATGCAGCACGATCATCGACTTTTAATGTTATATCATGTTTGAACTTGCCACAAGTGATAGGCAAGTCTTCATGGATCCAATCAATCTCATCTGGTTCATCTAGATCAGCTGTTAAGGAAGTGATCTCCACCATGAATCCGGGAGAATAAACTTTCTCGATACGAGCATAGCCTCTAGGCATGCCGTCTATACGATCATAAGAGGCCCATACCTGACCTACTGCAAAGCAATCTTCTTTCCTATCCAAGTCAAAATCGTTAAAATCTGAAGCCAAAAATCCAAGGAATTCTTCATCCTGAATGTCGTTTGGGCCAACAACTGATTCAGATTCATCAGCAGCTTCACGCCCCTTATTCTCATCAGCTATGACGTCTTCAGCTCCCAACACTCCTGCAATCCTGTCATTGTTGGCCGTCGAACAGGAATTCTGTGTGAAAATTTATGCAATTCAACCCTTGGTATCTCCGCAATTATGTCGTTTCCTGCTCTTTTCTTGCATTTGTAAACAGTCTTCGCACTCGCAACTGTTTTCAAAACTAAGACTTTAATCATTTCTATGTTGTTTTTCTAGAACTTCAACAATGTCAACATCACTTACAATAGACGAGTTAGACCATGGCCATTTGGACGTATCACTTCTACATAATGCCCATACCTCCCCATTCCTAGGATAGATCTCCAACTTGTTTTCCACCTGTTGTGAATCACTGGAAATCTTCTCCACATGAGCAGCATACAATGCTACTTCTTATAGCACCCATTTGATAACCTTGGAGACCCTTTCACATCAGGGTTTTTTCTCTTCTTTCGCTTAAGTAGCCTTCCTCCAGCTGCAGGAGATATGGAAGAATCATTGACTTCACCAAGTGCTTTCTCATCTACATGATCACAACTCTCTTCAACATTACTAGACAGTATAATATGATCTGGACTCATGCCTTCAGCACCTGACACATCACAGCTTTTTGCGTGACCTGAACCACAAGGAGTTATCTCAAAAGGATGATCTGCATTTTCTTCAAGGCACCCATTTGATAACCTTGGAGACCCATTTCTAATTTCTGAATTCCCTTCGTCTAGGAAACTCTTTTCATCAGAGTTGGCTCTCTTCTTGATGACAAAGGGATACCCCTCTTCCAAAGATCCAAGAGAAACAGGACTGTCAGGATAAACAATATTAAAATTCAAGTTCAAATCTACAGGATTGGAAGTCTCTTCAAAGTTAGTAGGTAGTGAAGCAGGATCCAGACCGATCTCCTTAATGTTTAAGCCATCTGAACCACTTGAAGTCAGCTCCAAAGGATGGCTTGCATTTTCTTCACTCATCTTCTCCTCGTAGCACCCATTTGATAAGCTTGGAGACCCACTTCCACCTTTTAAATTCCCTCCTTGCATAGTACAACTTACACCAGAGTTTTTCCTGATGTTCCCCATATGTGATTCGTCCTCAATTAAAGGTACACCATCTTTGGCATCTACATATTCAATGGTCACATTCAAATCAAGATCGCAAATCTCTTCTATGCAAGTAGGTACGGAAGCGGGATCGAGTTCAAAACAACCAGCAGGAACGTCTTCTCTTTCTCTACCAGTTGTTCTATAAGAAGGAGCACGGTGTGAAAACCTGACAATCTTGTTTGGTGGTATCTGCAAGGATGCATTTCCACCATTTAGTGTTGCTGGCTTGAACAAGCTTACAGATCCTTCGATCTTAACCAAGTATGAAACCAAAACACCTGATTCCTCCGAATAATCTGACAATACTTCCACAAATTTATACTGAAAGTCCTTATGCTTCTCCGGGTCTAAGCACCATTTTCTACCCCAGCTCTCGAAGACAGCCCAAGTTTCGCCCTTTCTAGGATATATCCTATACGAAGCATAACTATCGCCTCTTTCCCACTCAACTCTATGAGAAAAAATTTCAAGCTCTTCAGATTTATCGCTCCTGTCTCGAATGAACTTACCACAAGCAACAGGCAATTCCGCTTCAGTCCAATCCTTTACGCCTTTGTCATCGGGATCTGCCTCTAACCAAGTCATCCGAACTTTAAAACCAGGTGAGTAAACTTCCCTGATCCTCGCGTATCTTCTAGGCATTCCGTCTATCTCATCATAAACAGCCCACATTTGATCAATTTCAAAGCATTGTTTTTTCTTATCCTTAGAGAAATCATAAAATTCTGCATCCGGAATGTCATAGCTTAATATTTGTTCATCCGCCTTCTATCTTCATCGAAAAGAGCATTTCGATCAATTAACTCTTCACTACCCACCATATTGCTTTCGCCGAGGCGCTATCTCCACACTACTGGATGCCAGAATTCTGTTCCGCAATCAGATAAACACCACTCTTCTAGACAGCAAAACAACAAAAAACTAATTAAAACAGAAACCCTAAATCTTCCAAGAAACTAGATAATTATTTACTAGTCTTCCACACTTGTCGCCAAAATGACATCAATCACATAAACCCCTAAAACCCTCTTTACCAAAATCACTAAAATGCAAGAATATTTCTTTTTCCTAAAATCTTTTCCTTTTTCTCTCCATTATTATATACTAATATAATACAATTTCCAAAAAAAAAAAAAGATTTTTTTGATTTTCTTTCAATCAAAATATTAACGGATTTCCAATAAAAGTAAAAACAAGGAAAATCTTTCTTGCTAGAGAAAAGGAGAGAATCTAAGTCTATTAATAGAAATATTAATGGATTTGTGATATCTATATTATGAAAATGATTCTATGGAATGTATTGGATTATTTATTATCAGGTACAAGAGACATTATATAGTCTCTATTCCCAATCTTACAAAGCACACTTCCTCACACACACTCTTCTCACACTTGCACTTCTACACTCTATTAAATATAACTGAGAAAATTCCAAAGTAAATCCTAAAATGATCTAAGTACAAAAAAAGAATACAAACAAATAAAGGTAAAAACTTTTTGTACATGAATTAGTGTTGGCTACTGTTTATATGATGATCAGAAAAACCTCTAAAACAATCATTAACAAGAAACAAAAAAGTACCAGAAAGAGTTTCAGAAATTTTAGAGAGAGATGAACTTACTCGTTTAGATTTGGAAGTGTAATCTAGAGAGAGAGATGAACTATTTCAGTTTCTGTTTTGTTTTTTCATTGTGAATGGAAACTGACAGATATGAAAGTTATACCCCACCTTAAATCCCGACAAAAGCGCGGCGTTACTAACTGCAGCCAACTTATCTTCTGGAGGAAACGTATTTATCTTATTAGTTTCTCGCGTGTTTGGACGACGGGATCCTAGGAATGAGATTTCTACGAGCTAATGTTAAAGTTCTTAGGGCTGGGGTATCGACTATGAAATTAATTATGCAATGTGTTGGTACAAAATTAATTACTTTAACAATCTTTGGGATATGTGTAAGATGGTAGAATCTCCATTGTTACTTCTATTTTTTAGAAATTTTAGATAAAAGTTAGGGGTATCCGTAATGACACTCTGATGATAAAGTCAGAGAGCTCTAAGCAGGTGAGTTGTAAAGAAAAAAGAATATAAACAACCACCAAAGATCCATGTATATCTTTGCAAGATTTATGTCTATCTTAAAAGATCCATGTCTATCTTATTAAGATTCGAAGTTATCTAAAGAGATCCATGTCTATCTCTGTGATTGGAAAAATAGTACAATACACGTGGCATAGGATCAAGAGTGGAGCAACTTATCCCAATACAACCATCTACATAGTGTTCCATCTTCTACTAGTTCTTATCCTAACTAGTCATCCCTAGGGGCATAAATATAATTTAATGTATCACATTCTTCATATAAAAAGAGAGAGTGTGATAAGATTAGGGGAGGTTCTTTTAATTATTCTCCAACTCACTTGAGCCTTATTCTTTTATGGAGCTTTTTGTAAGCTTAGAGAAATTTCTATATATACTTGGTTTTTCTTTGGTAGTTAAAAATTTTGATGTTTATACTCTAGATCTTGTTTGTTGTAGTAGCTAGAAAAATGGCTACTACAATTTGGCGCTAGAAACAGGGATGAAGCTCACCTGTTGATTGTGTTAATAGCTTTCATTTTATTTCTCTTCCTTTTATTTTGTGTTGTTTTCTCATATCTTTTACTTATACTTCATTATTAATTTTCATATTTAGTTTTAATTAAGTAGTTTCCTTATGTTTTCTCCCAGCAAATCCTTGATAGATTGCTTGAGTTACCTTTTTCTTTGTAGTTGATCTAGAGAACGGCTATAGATCTATGATTTATAAGCTTTGAAGTTTGAAAAGATCCTCAAAGTATACAGAAAAACTTGTTGGATGTTTTAGCTTTTATTTTGAACTTTTATAGTTCCTATTTTTGAGCTCTTGAGAGTCAAAGCTTCACTAGTAAGAGTTAATCTAGCGAGTAACAAGAGTTCCATGAACTCCTGTAGACATTCCAAAAATCCTATACTCTTTGAAGTTCTCAACCATTTGATTACAATAACAATCTTATTTGCTTGTTAAAACATTTACAAAGCTTTATAAAAATTTTACTTTATTTTATTATCCTAGCGTTTTTGAGGGCTACACAAAAAGAATTTGGGGCGACTAATTTATACCCTTCCAATAGATGTGGTTATGGGATAGCCTAATGGTAGGTAAAAATACCTATATACCTATATACCCTTTCACTAATCAAAAAAATATCTTTAACCCCTTTCACTAAACCATTAACCATTCTTCTTCTCTACCGATTCTCATCTTCTTCTATTCTTCTTCTCTTCTTTTCTAACTACCGATTGCTCCTAAACCAATTCATCGTATCATCGTAAACCAATTCATCGTCGTAATTACAATCTAAAGACGGCTCGACAAAAGCAAACAACCCGTCAAGCTGATAATACTAATTGGCCAAATTTTGCCGAGAGAATAAGAAACAGAGAGATCGATGAAGAACATAGTGAAGAAGATGAAGAACACGAAGATGATGATCTAGATACGAAGACTGATTCCGACAATCATCCTCTCCAGCACTATATAATGGCTCCAATAAGGTAAGGGTTTACCATTATTTGTGTTTATTTTGCTTCAATTGAATGAAATCGTCAATAGAATTTCAAGGGTTTTCGATGATTTCACATAATCGGTAGTTTCGTTTTGTATTTATCTACCGATTATGGTCATGTTCTTCATTCCTCGAGCACATCGACCATAATCGGTAGTTAGATTTAGTACTTAACTACCGATTGTGTTCCTGAACCAAAATTTAATCGGCAGTTATAGTTTGTCATTATCTACCGATTATGAATGTTCGGAATTCCTCAAGCACATCCATATAATCGGTAGTTAAAATTTGTCATTATCTACCGATTATCTCTCTGTACTCAAATTTAGGCTTAATCGGTAGTTAATTTGCTACCTAACTACCGATTATATTACATGGTTTCAATCGGTAGATAATCTATATCCCTAGCTACCGATTGTGTGTGTCCATAGCTTAGAGTTTTTTTTTTTCCAATTCTTATGCATAATCGGTAGATAATCTAGGTCCTGAGCTACCGATTATGGACAATCGGTTGTTAGTTTGTTTATTTGGTTACCGATTATGTATAATCGGTTGATGTTTATGTTCTTTATCGACCGATTATATAGTGATTAACCGGTATCTTATTAGAAATAATTGTTCTTTATTTTGATTTTTTAGGGAAAGGCGAGTTAAGCAAGCCCAAGATACAATTGTTTTGGGGCCTCGTCGTGAAGGGGGTAAAAAAGTAACAGCTAGTGCAAGAAGAGAAAAGAGCGCTAACGGAATCTCTATCACCGAAAGAAATCAACCAAGTGTTCCAAGAGTTAGAAACCAAAAAGAAGGAGTACCAAGTGTTCCACAAGTTAGAAACCAAGAAGAAGCAGAACCAAGTGGTACACAAGGAGAAGGACATGGTACAAAGAAGGTAATTAAGAAGAAAGGAGAACACCAAGTCCCCGCCTCTTTGAAGATGAAGGGTATTGAAGCAGGCCAAATCCCTGGGTTACCAAGAGATGGAGGAGATCTGTTATTTGGATATAAAGACTCTTGGGCCAAAGAAATTTATTCAACTGAGGTAATACTTAAAAAACACAATTCTCTGTGATTTTGACTTTTTATTCTTAGAAGTGTTAACCGCTAGTCTAATTATTTTATAATTCTTCGTGTATATTAGGACCATTCTAATGCGGTTCGTCTACTCAAACCTACAGCTGCACCAAAAAAAATGAAAGACTGGCCGTTAGATGGTGAGTGTGAAAGGTTCAAGCAAATTATTTATCACTTGGGTTATCTACTGCTGCCGAGAATTCAATGTTAGAGCATGACCGAGTATCGATATCAGCCTTCATAGAGAGAATGTATCCTGAGACTGATACCTTCCACATGCTGTTCGGAGAGATGACGATCACCCCAGATGATGTGGTGCAGATTATTAGTCTCGATGACCATGGTACAACCGTCAAGTTTGATTATGTAAAGCAGTTAAGCTGGGAACAACTTTATTTTTACACTCATAAGTGCTTTGGTTGGGATGGAGCGACATCCGACGATGAGTTCAACCGGTGCTTTCGTTACAAAACTAGACAGTTCAGCATGGTCCACTTGATGAATATGTTCAAAGGCACCAAGGATAAAGAAGAAATGAATCCAGAGTTTAGCGACGACAAAGTGAATGCTGCAGCCACTGCATATCTCCTATGTGTTTTGAGATGTGTCATTTTCCCCAATTGTAGTGGAAACCGGGTCGATGCCAACCTTCTACAACTATTGCATCCTCTCAATGAAGTTCGTGATTACTGGTGGGGCACCGCATGCCATGCGTTCTTGATGGAAGAGTTAAGAAAGGCATCGAGGGAATCAAATAGCCAAATTGCCGGGAACTTGAGCCTACTACAGGTATTTTGGTAACTCTATTGATACTTTGATTGTTATTTATTTTTTTCTCTTTTAAGAATCAATTTTATCATACTTGGTTTTATATGTACACCAGACATGGATCTATGACCATTTCCCGTCCCTCGAGTTGGCCAAAGAGAATCCGGTATGGGAGAAAGGAACACCCAGAGGAACAAAATACATCTTCGACAATAGCCGTTCAAGGACTACGGAGCAGGAGTTGATTTCTTTAAGGAGGAAATTAGACTTGATGGCGTCCAAAGATGTATGCTTTGATCCATACAAGGAAGACCGAGCTAATGGATATATAACGGGAAGGTATGAGTTGTCATTTTACTATGGGCCCTTGTGGCATCCCACTGGATATGTTATGTACAATGCCTCTAGGGTGATACGTCAACTCAGTTTTGCACAAGAAGAACCTTGGAGTCATATGCGTGGCAAGTTCAAATTGGACGTGGAGAATTCTGTATGTGGTAAGGACTCTATCACAGTAGTTTACTCTGGTAACCCATCCGTTGACGATTGGAATAACAGGATGCAATATTTGATCAACGAGGGGAGACCTGTCAACCGAGGTTATGAAGTATATCCAGGCTATATGGAATGGTACCGGGAGCATTCTCATCTTCATGTGATCCATGAAGATAAAGGAAAAACCATCAATGTTTTCGATTATCCTTGTATCATCAAAGACAAACCTTCGGGTTATGAGAGGCTGATACGTAATGTTCTTTCCGTTTGATTTTAATATTACAGCTTAATATTTTAGATAATAATCGTTTGATTGTTATTGCATAAAGGTTTGCGTTTTTCTCCAAGAAGATTGCTGGGTGTATAAAGTCGGGAATGCCTGTATCAGTTGAGAAGATGAAAGAGCATAAAGATCTAATAGATAACATTGATAATGAAGCTTATGCAAGTAAGTTTGGGGAGAAAGCTTCGTACAAGGCTAAGAGGCCAACAACAAAGCCAAGTAAAATATTTCATGGTTCATCGAGCGCTAATGGTGAATCCAATGTCCCTGATGCTGAAACATATGTCCCTGGTGCTCGTCGTCCTCGTACTAAAACCAAGAAATCTAGAAATTAGATTTTGGTTGTCTTTTTAGAGAACATCATTATTGATTGATTTGTAAGAAACTTGTTTAATGTTCTAACATTATGTTTACTTTATCGATGATGAATGGATTACTTTACGGATGATGAATGAATTTTATGTTCTTTCTGTGAATTATCGATTGATTTGCTACAAACTCATTTTTAAGAAATAACTTTGTCCAAATTTAAACAGTACAATCGGTAGATACTTGATTTACATCAACTACCAATTAAGCATGTTGATCCACAATCGGTAAATAATTATCTACCGATTACACCTACTGATGGAACTGCTTGGTTTCTGGACACAATTTACATTATAATCGGTAGATAAAAAAAATTCTTAGACTACCGATTTTGGAATATGAATATTTTCAAAATTGGATAATTTTTTCAATTTTGAATTTGAGGCAACAAATATAATCGTTAGTTTAAAAAATTTCATAGACTACCGATTATGGTGTTTGAATATTTTCGAAATTGGAAAAAAATTTCAATTTTGAATTTGGGGCAACATTTATAATCGGTAGTTTAAAATTTTTCATAGACTACCGATTATGGAGTTTGAATATTTTCGAAATTGGAAAAAAAATCAATTTTGAATTTGGGGCAACATTTATAATCGATAGTTAAAAAATTTTTATACTACCGATTATGGATAATGTTAATTTTGGAAATTTGAAAAAAAAATAATTTTGAATTTGGGGCAACATATACAATCGGTAGTAAATTTTTTTTGTAAGACTACCGATTATACCTGTTGAGTACAATCAGTAGTTAATTATGTACCGATTAAGATGATGAAACTGATTGGTTTCTGGACATATTTTACATTATAATCGGTAGTAAAAAAATTTCTTAGACTACCGATTGTAAAAATCGGTATATAATGGTGATCCCGATACTTCCGATTGTTTATATTCGTACGAACTTAGTGTCCATATTTTCTGTACACTCTTGTTACACTAGGACTCAACGGCCTTTTTTTTAGAAAAAAAGAGCCGTTAGGCTCTAATATATATAAGGAGGGTGACCTCTTCTTCTTTATCCACCTCCAATACATTTTAACTCTCCAACATCGAAGTAATCATCGTATAGATTAATAGCTCAACCGTTCACGGTAGAGAAAGATTTATCGCTATGTAGGTGTTATGTGCAATTCTATCCGAGGCTAGGAGAAGACTGTAGGAAAAATGGTGTAATGAGTATGAGTTATTTGGAGAGTATTCACGAAAATTTTTGCGTTGACACCGGGAACCCCAATAACCGTAGTAGAGCTGATCTTTTTTGTCGATTTAATTCTATAAGCAGAGAAGTTGATCCATTTGTGAATTTAACTTATCTTGTCAATCGATAACGTTTGAGGGGTGAAACTAATGATGAAGTTATAACGAGATCTCTCGAGGAATGGCGACGATGGAAACAATCAAATTATCGTTACGAAGCTCATTTCAATATCATTAAGGTCATAGACAGATTCAACCCGTTTAAGGTTCGTCCATGCCGCTTAAGGTGAAGGGTATTCTCCAAGACAGAATATGAAAATAAAAATTAATATAATAATAGTGTAAAAAACCATTTACAGAAAGAATACAAAACCTAATTAGCCTCTTTTTCTTCTCATTTCCTTCTTTATCTCTTTATTCTTCTTCTTCTCTACCTATTCTTATATTCCCTTTCCTTTTCCATTTCTTCTCCTCTACCGATTCTTCTACTCCCTTTCCTCCTCCATTTCTTCTCATTGTCCATCGAAAATGGCTCCAAAAACTTTTGCTACACAATTAAATAAGGGAAGGAAAAGATGGTGATCGAAGAGTCCAAAATCATTGAACTCGATTCGTCAACTGATTCCGACGATATGACCCTCCATCAATTTCAAAAACCCCAGAAAAAGTAAGTTACATCGAACTTTTATGTTTTTACTGATTACTTTGAAGAAATCATGATAATTCTTTTTTATAATTTTCTGAAACGACGCATAATCGGTAGAAATCCGACGAACTTTATCTACTGATTATGCCTCGAGTTCATCATTCCTGAAGAACATCATGCACAATCGCTAGATATTATATAATTTTATCTACCGATTATATATTGTGTTTTAGATAAACGAGTTTTAGGGCTACACTCAACCGATTGCATATAATCGGACATATACTGAGAACACGACCTACCGAGTGTGCGTAATCGGTTGATATTGCATAGTTTTAACTACCGATTATGTTCTTTTGTTTATTTTATAATAGCTATTGTGTAGTTAGTTAATAATCCATGTTTGGGTATGTTTATTAGATTTATGGATGAATTTCTTTCTCCGTATGAAAAGGCTGAAATTCTTTCCCGTCCTCTTTTCAATTTGCCGAAAGGAGTTACTGCTGAAGAAATATATCAAATGATGTTGGATGATCCGGTTTTTTCATAAATGATGAACGATCCTGATTGTTGGTGGAACAGTCCTGACAATCCCCTCAACTACGTTTAATTCCATCTTCGGATGAAGGATCTGAGGAAGAAATGATTCAAAGGATGGAGGACGATCCGACCTTTGATCCTCGACTCTTTTTTAGGGAGAAAGACTTTTCAGGCGTAAATCCATACTACAACGAAGCTGGTGAGCACATAGGTCCAACTGAGAAAGATAAAGTTGTTGATGAGCCTAAGAAGAAGGAGAAAAAGAAGAAGTGAGTAACAAGGAGTGGAAGAATTTAATGATATCAATGAGATTGATCACTTTGAATACCTATGATGTGTTTTGTTTCATTTTTTTCGGATGTTTTAAGTTATTTTGAACAAGTTCTCTGAACAATATGTAGTAAGTGATGAACATGGTATGTTGAAATAGTATTATGAAGTTAGATGTTAATTACAATTTACATAATCGGTAGATAACTATGTTTCTATACTACCGATTAAATACAATCGGTAGTTGTTACTTTCCCGTACTACCGATTAACAACAATCGGTAGTTATTTATGTTCACTTACTACCAATTATGGCAAGACAAGTTCTGTACACAAAAACAAGTATAATCGGAGGTTTAGTTTGTTAAACAACAACCGATTACATATGAATAAGTAGATAAATTTGATTTTTAAACTACCGATTACAAAGTTTAAAATTTTAAATTTTAATTCAATTCTGGCTACAATCGGTAGATATAAATTTTCAGCCACTACCGATTGTGAAAGATGAAGAGTTAGAAATTTTGTAAGTTTTGAGAAATTTATTTTTGGGTGACACCTATAATCGGTAGATATAATACTCCATTAAACTACCAATTATGAAATCAAAATCCAAAAAAAAAATCAATTTGAGAACTTTGTACAATCAGTAGTAATAAAAATCACGAGACTACCAATTATACAATTATTTTGGCACAAGAGTGTATAATCGGTAGATATGGTACTCCATTATCTACCGATTCTGGGACGACCATGGCATTAAACGCAAGCAAAAATGAATTTTTTTTTTGTTAACGATCACATCCAAACAAATAGAAAGTGGGTTTTTCATGATGTTTCTCACCTTCTTCCTCAAACTCATCCATGTTTGTTATTGATTTTAGGTAAAACCTAGGTTTCCCAAACTTCTTCTTCTTCTTCTTCTTCTTCTCTAACACACTCTCTATTTCTATTCTAAAACTATAACTCAAATTCCTCATCTAACACTAACTATAACCAAATTAATTAACTAATTAATCAACATTAACACTAATTAAACAAGGGCAGATTATCCATTAAAGAAAATATATGGATAAAGGGTGTGCTGATATTACTTCATAGTGACCTTACTTTATTTTATTAGTCGCCCCAAATTCTTTTTGTGTAGCCTTCAAAAACACCAGGTTTATTATCCACTTTTGATAGTAGATCTATCTTTCAGTGATAAACCCAGCTGTTAAGAGTGCCATATTGTTGTTACTTAGATTTGCGAAGTTCCACAACAAAGACGTTTAAGACTTCGCGAAGATAGTGTGTTGACCGAATGACTGGTCACTCGTATATTGGTACACGTGTTAGGCCGAATGACTGGCCTTACACGTGAGGGTGCGTGTGGATATTGGTCCCATATTGTTAGAAGCTTGGCAATATATGATGAGTTTCTTAGTTTGAATAAGTTTCCTAGTTTAGGCTTAGGTTTAAGTTTAGAAGTAGTATCCTTATATAATTCGTAGAGTTTTAGGAAATTGACTTAAGGTTTGTGATGCCTATAAAAGGCACTGGTTATCACCTTTCTAAGACACACCAAATTATTATCAATGTAGTCTTTTATTAACTCCGTGTTTATTCTCTCCTCTTTCTTGTTAGATCCTACATAGAATTTAATATGGTATCAGAGCCAGTATAAAGAGAGGAGAGAGACAAAGTTAGAGAATTCATGTTTTTTTTTAGTGTTTTAGGTATGTTAAGTATCTTTAGTTAAAGAGAATCAAATAAAAAAAAACAAATTTTTTTGTTCCTGATGTTTTTCCTACAAGTCAACAACTCTAATTTCTTTCAAGTTGGATACTTCACTCTGTTACGTGCTCCAACTTGAGGGAGGGAAAGAGAAGTATAACTGAGGTTGAGATGAGATGAGAAGAAAAATCCTACAGTGAAGTAGGTGAGAAGAAAAATCCTACAAATGAGGTAGGTGAGAAGAAAAATCTAGTGAAGTAGGTGAAGAAAAATCCTACAGATAAGGTAGGTGAGAAGAAAAATCCTACGGTGAAGTAGGTGAGAAGAAAAATCCTACAGATAAGGTAGGTGAGAAGAAAAATCCTACAGATGAGGTAGGTGAGAAGAAAAATCCTACAGATGAAGTAGGTGAGAAGAAAAATCCTACAGATGAAGTAGGTGAGAAGAAAAATCCTACAGATGAAGTAGGTGGTGCAGAAGGAGTTGCATCGCAGGTGAGAAAAAAAATCCTACAGATGAAGTAGGTGGTGCAGAAGGAGTTGCATCACATGTATCGTTAGCTTCAGGAGTTTGTGAAGTTAACATTACAGGAGAAAATCCACGTGTTAGGACGAATGACTGGCCTTACACGTGAGGAGGCGTGTTGACCGAATGACTGGTCACTCGTATATAGGTACACGTGTTAGGCCGAATGACTGGCCTTACACGTGAGGGGGGGTGTTGACCGAATGACTGGTCACTCGTATATTGGTACACGTGTTAGGCCGAATGACTGGTCTTACACGTGAGGGGGCGTGTGGAGATTGGTCTCACATTGTTAGAAGTTTGGGAATATATGATGAGTTTCCTAGTTTGAATAAGTTTCCTAGTTTAGGCTTAGGTTTAAGTTTAGAAGTAGTACCCTTATATAATTCATAGAGTTTTAGGAAATTGACTTAAGGTTTGTGATGCCTATAAAAGGCACTGGTTATCACCTTTCTAAGACACACCAAATTATTATCAATGTAGTCTTTTATTAACTCCGTGTTTATTCTCTCCTCTTTCTTGTTAGATCCTACATAGAATTTAATATAGTGTTTGCACCCCCAACAAAAACTTAACTTTCTTTCTCAAATTATGATCCAAAATAAGTTTCCTTTGCAGATCTACTATAACCAAATCTCGCTTTACAAACCCATATTTTGAAGAAAGGAGCAGAGAACAAAATACTTTACATTTCCTCTCTATCTTTGTTATTTGACATCGGGGAGCAGGAACATGGTTTCACTTATGCAGAACGATCACCTCGGATGAACAGCTTGCTACGGAAGGCTGAAGATGACAATGGAGACGTCACTTGACATCATGAAGTATAGCTTGCGAAGATTCACTGTCACGATGATCAACCAACCTTGAAGCTACAACGATGATGCAAAGGAAATACCCATTGACTTCTTGTCTTCCGGCGTGAGAAGGCGTAGCTGATTGATAAACTTATTTGTTGCTGTAGATGATGGAGAAATCATCTGACCTTGCAAAGGCAGAATCTCCTGGTCCGAACAAGATAAACTATTGAGCTACATCACCAGTCTTGAGCACCAAGGTTCGCACGAGGTAAAGCTGCAAAAAGTTTTAATGATGTGATAAAGGACATGGCTGGAGATGAAGCGAGCAAGGAACAAAGATAATCAAGCTTTGCTGGCCGTAGCAAGATAGTAGATTGGATTTAATCACCAATCACTATCTATGATCACCCAAGCTCGCGTAGAAAACTTCGCAGCAAAGTTTTCGACGCGAAGATGAACGCACACACTAATTGTAAGCACATCCTAAACATTAGCACCATAGCACAGCTGATTTACTCCGGCGAAAGCTCGAACAAATAAAACGACGCGAGGGACTCCAGCATCCCCAGCTCCAATGAAGATTTCCGAAGCCCACACTAGAAACAGATGCATAGAAGACTGAACGAAAGCTCTACCACCAATACGGACGTAAACGATGGGGAACAATGAAATAAGGAATCACTCAACCTCGTAAAGAAGGGAGATAGACGATAGAAGCTGATAACCGAGCTCTATTGATTAGGGTTCATGGAAGAAACTAAATTGTAGCTGCAACAATTTTGATCGTGCGCAAAGGAACGAAGTGACTTTGGAAAAAGTCATCTCGGAGGACATAGCTCGTGAAATATCAACTGAAGGAGCATTCATATGTAAGGAACAACAAGAAACTCGTATCACCAACAATGTGAGAAGAAAAAGGCTCCACGAATCATGATCGGATGCTAACTAAAGAACAACGAAGCTGCAAGAAGGAGTTTCCATCTCTAGATCGGTGCATCAAAGCTCGTCCTCAGATAATCATTTTTGAAATAGTCAATTAGAAGTCTAAGCTCAAGAATTACCAGTCCTCCTCGCTGCTAGCAAGGTTCGCTCGAACCATTTCGGACAACCAACAAGAAGACCCAAATGAAGTTAACACGAGGGGCACAAAAGTGTTAAGTCCCAGCTGCGAGAGTTCATATGACACGAACGAGAATCGTATCACGCCAGGAAGAAGGCAGAGATCGAAGAAGACAAGCCAAAAGTCAGATAACGAAGAAGAACCCAGTATGATCAATTCAATTCATGAAGATCAACAATGATCGTGCAAGATCTCTCTCTAATAGAGGCACACCCCAACTGCAAAAATCAGGTATCGAAGGAGAAGATCCAAAAGTCAATCAGGTTCGCGCGAGGGGCATAGTCAACTCGTCTCGCATGGACTTACTCGGATCAGCAAACTCGGACAAATCAGCTCATGAAAAGCCAATCCACAACTAGACGCCACAATAATACTATTTTATGATAGGGGTTCATTTGATGAAATTTTGTAGAGTTCAGCGCAGATGCTGTACACTTGCTGAATTGTTAGAGAAAGAAGAAATCATCTTAGTTGATTGGATTTAACCACCAATCACTATGAATGTATGAGTGATTCTACGAAAGAAGGAATCATCCGATCTCGTGAAGGCCAAGATTATATGGCGCCAAGATGAGCTTAGCTTCGCAATAATAATCCATAGTCGCGCTAAGATGATCAACCAACATCAACCACCAGTCGCACTACGATGCTCCTCAATTTCCTTGATGCTTTCTACTTGCACCGAAGAACAATTCCTTCCCAAGGTCCATAGCCTCGGACTCGTATGAAGATGCTGACGCGACTGGCATTTTGAAGATGCTGGCAGTTTGAAGAAGCTCCTCAATTTCAGCACAAGTCCGCATCAGTAGTTTGAAGAAGCAGCTACCAACACTGTTGTTTAAAGAGAAGCAGCAGCTCAGCTGTTCGTACCAAAACAACTGCCTGCACCACTACAATTTAGCAGCAAGGTTCATGGCTACCCGAAGTACGTTTCAGCGGAAATTCTCCAGCTAAAATACCCGAAGTCCATCCATGTTGCTGCTGCAAGTTAGAACTCAAAGTATATTCAAAGTAAGTACCTGATGAAGACGAGAATCGAACCGCAGCCCAAAAGGTGCATGTATTGCGGCTGTTGTAGAGAGGAGAGAAGTACTCGCTAAGAAGAAATAGATCGATAAGAGAGGATGAGAAACAATTCGATTCAAGGACTACTTCGGTAGAGGGATGGTGCTGCACATCAAAGAACTTTCGTTTAAGTCTTATATAGGTTCCAAGCCTATGGGAAGAAGTTTTACTGAAGCCTGCCACTGCGAATCACGACGCATGATGGAATCCTTGATGCTGGGAGGAGCCATACTGGAAGCAAGAGAAGGCGCAACGAAGAAAGGATCCAGTCGTAATGACAAGGCTATTCGACACAACATCGATTTGCTTTCTCTGTAGTAGTATCATTTATTTCCAAGCCTTTTGCACTTGAAGTAGAAGAGCCACCATTTAAATATTACTTACGCTTCTGCACACATTACTGAATACTAACTATTGTTCCGTTAAAGCAACATTTATAACGTCATCTTAAGCATAAGCATTGTCGCTCATCTCTCGACGCAAAAAGCAAATGATGTCATTAAAGGAAACCAAATACATTATTCAGTCAACCACATCGGATCTGAGGGAGCATACCACCTCGGATTTCAACAACAAATATCAAATTGATGCCTGATTCCGCACCAGCAGTAGTTGCCACCAAAGGCCGCTGTAAGAACGGGGCATTGATGTGTTCTGCCAAAAATGAGTAGTTACTTTCCTTGAATGTAAGCGTGAAGACCACCAAATGAAAGACAGAAGCGAATGTAGCTGCAAATCGAGTTCAAACGTGGCGATTCGCAGAGAAGAAGCGGAGAAATAATTCAACTCAATGGACCACTTCGATGAAAGAAGTGGGAAATCCCGCTCCGGTGATCAGACTAGGAGATTCGCAATACAACTTCACATCCCTTAGTACGTGATCGAGGTCCTGCGGCCAAGAGAGGAGATTCGTAGGCCACGATCAAACAAGGAGAATGTCACTATCAAGTCCAAGAGAATGTAACAAGGAGCAGACTAAGTTCTGAAGATCAAATGAGTCACCCATCGAAGCAAATCTTCACTTTGTTGGTATACAGGGCCACATAGATGAGGTATGTGCAGTTCATGAACGTACAAGCAGCAACCCGGTTCAAAAGGGGTCGACATCAATTCAATTTACATAGCAATCTCCAAATGTACACAACACAAGAAGGATGGCACACGAAGCTCATTTTGCAGTAGCTCAGGATTCTGCCATTAAGGGGTGCAAGTCATGGAGCAATATAGACTTCGACGCACCAAAGTTCATAAGTCAGAGGAAAGCATAGATGAAGACGCAACAACAGTCGTGCAATTCAGCACCACTGACGTGATTACGAGCTCATGGGAACAACATGAGAGAAAATAAGTACGGACCATAATTAAACTTTCAGCATGAAGCCATGAAGGTGATCAATCAGTTAAAGTCCCAAGATGGGGCAGCGTGACTATGCTTGGAATCGCAAAACAGTTCGATTAGTCGAGACGCACAACAATTCAGGTCTCACGACTCAAATTCAGTTCATAGAAGAACAAGACCATATTGCTCGAAAGGCTATTAGAACCACAAGGAGAGAAGTAAAACTCACGTACTGAAGTATATTAAATTCAACGATGAAGCAAAATGTTGGGAAACTGCTAAAGCAAAAGCGAATTAACGATGAACGGAAAAAAGATATTTTTTAAACTTCGCAGCTACCTGCGAATGTTACTGGATACTATTCGGGCTCACATAAGACCTATGCTATCTCATTAGATAATGCTATCCCCACGAGGATGAGTACATTCATATAAATAAGACCTAAACCATCTTCTAAGATATTATCACCCTTTTGAGGAATGAGTACAGGCATACAATTAAGACCTAAACCATCTCCTAAGATATTGTCACCGTTCCGAGGAATGAGTAAGGCACCTACAGCTAATACCCGTGTCATCTACGAGATAAAAACCGGATGATGTCCTGAAACGATGGAGGTGCCCGGACAAACAATCGACATGGCCCAGTACGATTGACTATCAAGGGCACCACTAAGACCCAAGATGGAAAACAAATATACACAATATAACTCAACTAATATTATACAAATAAGCATATATTCATGAAACTTGCAAAAATATAAAACATCTACAAGTATAAGCAGTTGCAACGAAACATCGAAAAGAATAGCCGAAGTAATAGGGAACAAATGAAACAAAGAGTCAAAAATAAGCGTACAACAACAACATGAGCAGACCAAGATCACATACGAAGGTGCATCGAGACATCGCAGAAGAATATGGGCCAATAGAGCCAAGCTGCCCAAATCACCTCACCAAAAGTTATGAGAAGTGTTTTAAGGTAATTTGCTAAAGGGGAGACCAATCCTAATCACAACAAGGACTACACCTTTCCTTCTATGGGTAGAGAAAAAAAAAAAAGGATCATTTCTTTGTACTATTCTTTTTCCTTTTATAGACTTTCCTCCTTAACCCTCCTTTGACATTTATCTCCTTTCAAACCCCTTATTATTGTTAAATTTCCATCTATTAGTTTTATCCCTAACTTATCCTCTTATTCCCTTCCTATCCTCACACTTTTATAGGCATATTCTTAGATTCCTGGGATTAGCCCCAGATTCTCAAGGCGGTAATGGACTTAGGCCCATTTAATAAAAATGATTCCCCTTATCCATGGATTATCATTTTTCAGGTATTAACATTAACCCCCTGACTGTTGGGCTAGCCATTGGATAGCTCAATAGTCAAACCCCTACTTGCAAAGCAGTTATTTTTTTCTCGACTATCTTTTTAACACGTACTCCCTGTCTCTCCTACTAGTTGATTAGGGACATACCCTACTATCTCTTCAGTTACCCTTCTCTAAATAATTGTCTCAGTTTA
>JAJJMC010017500.1:1189218-1266278 GCA_023531435.1 Papaver californicum
CATCGTTCTCGATGTTAGACGATTCTCCCAGACATTCCTCAGCGGAGATTTTACTACGGATTTTACAGTCTCCCAGACATTTTAGTGTCTAAATTGCACCTTAATTTCTAGTGAGTTAGTATTCGATTTCGTGTCTATTACGTGTTTTTATGCTTTTGTAGGTACATTAGAAGAATAAAGATTTGTGGAAAAATTGGCTCAAAAAGTGTTAGAGGCACCCGGGAAAATGGATCAAGGCACCCACACTTTGGATTGGGGCATCCTTGGATCGGGCTGAGCTGGATCGGGTCAACCCAGCGAGCCAGCGAGTCAACCCAGCGAGCCAGCGAGTTAACCCAGGATCGGCCGATCCAACTCATCGGGAGTTCCTGTTTCAACGGGAAAAGGATTGGTTGCGATTTTTGGGTTGTTTTCGGCAATTGAAGATGACCCATTGCAATTAGAGTTGGAAGAAATCAAAATACAGTGAAAATCCCGTGAAATCAGCCCTGTAAACCCAATTCTGGCCGGAATCAGGACTCGGTTCCTGTTTGGATTGGGATTGAAGAATTGGAGTGATTCGAGAGAGTTCTATTAGGTTTAGAACTCTCTCTAGGGTTTGTGAAGTCTATAAATACGAAGTGAAGCCAAGAAAATCAAGGACAGAAGCCTAGAGAGCGATTCAGAGAAAATCTGGTGAAGTTCCGGCGCCGCCGGTGACCTGCTGGTGCATCGCCGGCACTGTTCTTCACCCACCATCGCTGAAGAAGACGACTCAGTAACATTTATAAGTGTTGCTGTTCCACTGTTACAACTCTGCTCCTGTTGCCTTAGATTTTGAACGTTTCTGTTGCTTAAAGCTCTCTGTAACAGCTGAACCCTGTTCTGTGACACTTATATACGTATCTGTTCAGCTGTTGCACCATTCTTTAACCTTGTAATCAATATTTTGAGCAATGAAATCAACTTTTGAGCAAGTTTTCTTCACCATGGGGTAAGTTTATTTACTGGGATGATGGATAAGGTATTTTTCTCAATTTTATGTGATTTAATTATTTTCTAATAATTATTTATAATTCTTTTATTATTATTTGCATGGATTTAAATTAGAAAAAAATGGTTTTTATTAAATAGTTGTGTTCTCTTTTGATGGGTCATGCTTAGTTAATTACTCTTGATGTCTCATGCTTAGGATTTACAATTATTCTTTTAGGAAACATATTTTTGGCAAACTTGAATTAAATTGTTAAAAAGAATTACATGATTAATCACATGAATTGTTAGAAATAACTGAATCTTGATTCCTAGTTTTCTCCATATTTTCTAAAAATCATCTCTAGTGTATTTTCCTGATTTTTATTAGTTTAGGTTAAGTCCAATATTTTCTAAAATCATTACCTTCACAAGTTCGAGAATCGAACCTTTATTTACCACTATATAAAATCTCATCACCTACTATCTCTTCAGTTACCCTTCTCTAAATAATTGTCTCAGTTTAGTTAGAGTGAGGTCTCCGCTATATATTTACAGTCTCCTCTTTACCACTTCATTTCCCATTTTACTACGGATTTACACTTCATCGTTCTCGATGTTAGACGATTCTCCCAGACATTCCTCAGCGGAGGAAGAAGAAGAAGCAGGCGAGATAGGGTATCAAGCAGGGTCTGATTCTAGTGGCAAGTCTGATGGCGGGCCTCTCCCTCCACCGACGGACGACCAGCTGTATTCTGTTGAAGAAATCCTTGGCAGCCGAGATCTTGCTACCGCTATACATCCCCAAACTTTTTTGGATGGTACGCGGGTCCCTCCGACTGATGATTATCTTGATTTTCGTTTAACCAATCCGGCTATAATACACTTTTTTGTATCCCCTAAGTGGCTCATACATCCAGAAGATATGACCTTCCCCTTCACCCTTTCAACAAGATTCCACGCATGGTTATTCATCGTGGGTATTATCTCCTTCCAACTATAGATCAATGTTTTTTCGCTGAAACTACTTCCCTCTGGAAGTCGTGGGTTGCCTATATTCGTTCCAATCCTGACCACTTATCCACGATCCGTTCTTTGGGGATAGATGATGCTATAGACGCATTTCTTCATCGTGTGATAGTTAGATGTAAGAGTGACATGGTTAGGATTTATTCGCGCTAGATTTCTGGAGATCATACTTTATTTTTTGCTTGGGGTGAAGCGTCTTCCGTATTGGAGGACGTTGTTGCTTTAATGAGGTTGATGATTCATGGGTCTCACTTGTATCATGAGGCAGATACCTTTGAAGCTATGGATGATGAGGACAAGGTTCTGTGTGCTCATTTAATTGGCTGCAAAGGTAAATCCCGAGAAGTCCGATCGGGGAAGAAGGATGATTCTTCGGAAAAAGATGTCCATCTTTCTAAAGGGAAGATTATCGATTTGGGGAAATCGGCTAAAGGGAAGTCCAAGGTCACCCCTGCTTCGGCGACGAAGGAGAAGGCAGCTGCCCGACCAAGCTGACCTGCTCGAAGCAAGGCCCTTTCTGGATGCGCTACTAAGGTCAGTAAAAACAAACGTGCTTCTTTTCCTTTATGAATGAAGTATTGGGCTCCGAGTCCCATAGATGGGAAAGTTAGTTCTCTCGTTCAAGCGGAAAAGAATGCTCGTGCCGAGTTAGCAACATTTCTTCTTTACTGGCTTTGTCATGATATTTTTGAGCACAGCTCTCGTGACACCATGAAGAATGAAATCGTACCGATGGCTGTACTGATGTCACAGGGTGTATCGTTTTCTTTGGCTCCCATGTTCTTAGGCGGTTTGTATCGTCAATTGGATCTCTTATGTAAAGATATTCGAAGGGTAGACATTCGTCACATTGTTGAAACCTACGTTGCGTCAAACTTCCTTCAAGCTTGGGCGTGGGAGCATTTTCCCAAGTACGCCCCTCTAACTAATGATTTGTCCGTTCATCGTATGGAAAGGCTTGAGAGAGAGGGTGGATCCTTTGATATGGTTCCGAATTCTTACTATTATCATCGTATGGCCCTGTGGCGCGGGAAAGGGAGAAAATCTGGGAACACTCTTAAGAACTACATGGATGTGGCTAAGGAATTTAAGCCTTTTCCCTATCATGACGGTCGTTCTAGTTTTCTTCCTTATGATTTCACTACTGAGATCGTGGATGTGATTTTGAACTCTGAGCAGTCTTTAGCGAGTGATGACTTTGACTCTGTCATGGCCGTTCTGCCTGATTATCTTCCTGGTTTTTATTTGGGTAAATTTGTAGCGATATCCTATAATCTGATTGCGTGGCTCGCCAACTAGGGTTCGACCAAGGAGTCCCGCTTCCTTATCCGGATCCGTATTCTAGTGAGGAAGCTGATATTATAACTAGTTTTGACCGTTTCGTGTTCAAAGGGGAGACACGTTTGGCGAACCGGTCGATTATCTTTTCTTTCCTCCAACCTTCTCAGACGCGAGAGCTCTTTGTCTCTCCAAATTGGTATTCGTTTCAGAAAAAAATCCAAAAGCAAGCTCTGAATTTTCTTTTTCGTGAAGCAGATCGTCCGCCTACGTTATCTTCGGATGAACTTAAGTTGATGTATGCGTCGGGTCGTATTAAGTTAGATGAGTCGGTAGCTCTTGGGTTGGGTCTTATGCCTGGTTCAAAAGGTCGTCATTTGGCCCCCTTGATTACTAGTTGGACTCTTAATGCTTCCTCCTCCTCCGCCAAAAAAGTCGACCAAGGCCCAAGTTCTTCAGCAAGCTCTTCAACCTACTCCGGGCTCTTCCAAAAAAGTATTATTATTATTATTATATGTGTTATTAGATTATTTATTTATATTTTTTTTATGTCCGAGTTTTTCTTTTCTCTTTGAACGAGAGGACGACCCCCTTCCACCCCCTTTTTTTATTTGATATCAGGGCGATCTCCTTGTTGGTTTTGTCGGGTACAAACCCCGCTCCTTTATGGTTGAAGAATTTCTTAACAGTCCTGAACACGAGTGGTCGCCTCATCGCAGAGCTAAAAAAGCTAAGCGTTACACGGGGATTTTACCAACTCCGTGCATTCCCTGGTCTATCTCCGCTGATGCTTCCCCTCTGTCTTCTTTACAGGCCAAAGTTCGGTCTGACGCTAGTCCGACTTCTTCCTCCTTCGTGGATCTTATTCATAGTTTGGGTGTTGATTTGTCCAAAGGTGGTGGTGTCGTTTCCTCATGTCTTCACGTTGTTTCTCTTAACCCTCTGGTGGCTACCACTACTAGTTTTCAGGGTCAGCCTCAGGAGACGCCTACCAGCTTGATTGGCTCATATAGTCAAGGTGGTTCGTCTTATTCTCATCCTAATGTATCTCAGGACCATGTGCCTTCTGACAAAAATCTATCTCCTTATGGTAATTATTATTCCTTTTGCTTTCTACGTGTCATTTTCTTTATTTCATGTTTTTCCTTTTTCGATCTGGTGTTGCTGCATATATATTTTGTTTTTCCTATTTATATGTTCGTTTTGTTATCTTATTGTATGCTTGCTTTGAGTTTTTCGTTTTATTTATTATTTATTATTATTTGTTTCCCTTCCCCCCCCCCCTTTTTTAGATTCTGCCGGTGGTTCGAAGTCATCGTTGGGTTCTTCTCATCCTCCATCCGATCAATACAAGCCCTCTCCTGCTCGCACGTTGTCCCCCTAATTCACAAACTTCTGAGGTTGGTTTTATTCCTCTTTATTTTATCGTCATTGTCATTTATTATCATCTTTACCTTATACTGTCCCCCACCCCTCGTTTTTTAGACTATGAAGAAACGAGGCAACAATTCCGCTTTTAAGAAAGATGCTTCTGGCGTCACGAGCAATGCTAAACGCGCGCGGCTCGCAGGGAATGATTTCATTCCGGCTACTCAAGAAGAGTTGGATGAAGCTCTCCTATTGGCTAAACCGGAAGATCGTTCATTTTGCTTTCCCACAGTTGTAAGTGCCGACGAAGCCAGGGCAATTGAGAATCACATATTAGTGCATAGCTTCTGGGTCCCTTCGAATTTAGATGCCACTTATAGATGGATTTCCGAACGGAGCGGTCATATGGTGCACGAGGATATGATTAAGGATATGAATACTTTAGTCTTTATGAATAAAGGTTTGCTTGAAGCTGCGGAGGGACTTTCCCAAGCTCGTGATACTCTCCTGCTGCTGGTAAGCTGAAGGAATGAGAGTCTTCCATCGAAGATGGCATAGGTCTTAAGTTTTCTATAACCTGATTGTCCTAGTTGTTGGGTACGGTGAATAGCAGGTTTGACCCGCGTTCAACCCTTCCGGCTTAGATTGCTGAATTAGAGCAAAGTCTGGAGGGTTTAACCAAAATGGCTCAAGAAAATAGGACCGCTTTGAACAAACTTCTCGTCGATGTTTCAGCGGCTACGCAGAAGGCTTGTGAGGCTGAGGTTTCTGAGACCCGGGTACGAGAAGACCTTGAACAAAAAAAGGGGGATCTGGCTACTTTTCAGGAAGTTTAAGTTTATTCTCTTTGGTTATTGGGTGTTTGTAATATGTTTGTGCTTATCCTGGATTTGGTTGGTTTCCTTCTTCTTTTCTCCTCTCTCTTTTTTTTTTTTTTTTAAAAAAAAATTGTTGGGGATTTTGATGACTTTTATTGTAACGTTTTAATTGTCTTAGGTGGTTATTTTTTCTTTGATATTTGTTTTGGTTTGTGTGCTTATTTATTAGTGGTTCTTAAATTTCCATTAGTAGTGGTTGTCTGTTTATAAATAGTACTCGTATTTTTTTTATTTTATCTGCTCTTTCCTGATGGCCTATCCTGCGGCAAATGCTCTTATTCACTGTTTGGAATAAAAACTGGATCGTTTAATTGATGCTAGATTTGATGCTGAAGAGCGATGGGAGGCCGCGTACGTCGCTCGTAATGAAGTGTTCGATCGATGGTATAAGGCGTGCCTTTTTCATCAGGCGTTTACCATTCGTGACTTGACCGTTAGTGTTTATGAGGCAACGTTGTGTGTATTCGGCTTGACCAATGATAAGCTGAATACCGTTGAGTGTAACCTTATGGAAGCCAATTAGACGCGTTGGCAGCTTGATCTAGATATCCCTCGTACTGCAAAACTACTCCGTGTTCTCCGTGTTATTGGGATGTAAATTTTTTTTTTGAATGTTCCATCTCCTTTGTTTCTTTTGTGCTTTTAAGACGCACGGTTATATCTGACTTGGGTTTGTGCTGAAAATTGTCTCTTGAATTACATGTATTAACTCGTGCGCGGTATTTATTATTATTCAAAGGTTCTTTTTATCATTGCTTTAGTATCTGTTTTCATACTTTCATTCTTTTCCTCTTCCTTTTCTCTATCTTGTCTCTCTTATTTTCTCCCTCCTCCTTTTTTTTTTAAATGGCTCACGAGCTACAAGGGTATTCCTTAACCATGGTTCCGGTAGCCACTGTTGTCATGACCTCAAACACGTGTAAGGAGCTCAAGCGCCTCTTAGTGGTAAAAGATGAAGTAGGGATGTTAATGGCTCATAAGTTAGCTTATCGGGCTGCCATGAATGTGGTTTGGGAGGATCAACATGAAACGTTGAACTTGCTCGGAAAGCTCATGGTGATGCTCGTATTATGAGTGACGTCAATAAGCTGCTTTCTGAAGCTCATGTGAGGCAGTGTTCCGCCAACTCCCAGTATCAAGATGTTGTGCTGATGATGAGAGATTTGGATCGGGAGACAGAGATCTATCGTGCCATGCTGGCAGAGTCTGATGATTAAATCATTTTGGTATCCTTTATCGAGTCTTCCCTAGATATTTGCAATCCCTAGAAGCATTTATTTTCGTCTCTTCCCTAGATTCGTAATTCTTAAGAGCATTTATTTTTGTAAATGTCCTTTTGCTGATCGTGGGATAATAAATGTTTGTTGCTTCTTCTATTTAAACCTTCTTTCTTGTTTCCCTTATACATTTCCACCCTTTTATCCTCTCTTGAGCATGTCTCATTAACTTCATGGATATGTTTTGATTATGGCTGGCGTGCCTTCCCTCATGACACCGCTTGATAACGGGATGAATTAACGCGGCTTTTGGTGTTGAAAGATGAAATATAATTGTTGATGACCCATCGTATGAGTCGTCGTGCCGCCATACAAGAAGTATTTAGGGAACATGACGAGACTCTTGCGATTTCTCGTAACGTCAATGTTTCTGGTCGAGTCCTTCATGATGTCCAACGGTCACACAATGAAGCGCTTACCTGACGCTACATGGCTACTCAGTTGTACGACGAAGTCATTCTTATGATGAGGGATTTGGATCGAGAAATAGAAGCATGTCACGCGTTGATTGCTATTCAGGACGATTAGTCTTATGCTTATTTTGATGTTATGCTTTTTGATATTTTAATGTTTATTAAATGTGGTATTAAATGTGTATCTGTGCTCTGCCCCTTTTGTTTATTATATATTTCTTTCCTTGTTTGGATAATTTCATCCTTAATTTTTTCATTGTCCTTCTGGCTTTTGCTTGTTCTGGCATAATATACATATTATCCCCCTTTTATCATATGACTTGGGTTCGTTTGGTAGTGGAGATTGCTTGATTGACTCAGATGTCTAATGTGCTGAGTGTTGTGTTTGATTATTTTGATCGTGAGAATAAAATTTCCTATTCTCGTTTTATGGACGCGGATCGTCTTTTACAAGAGGCGCGTCATGAGGGTCGGTTGCTTCCTCCTTTATTTTTCGAGCACCACCGTTATTATCATGAACGTCGTGGTGCAACTTACTTCTAGTGTCTGGATGTGTCTCGGTCTTTGCAAGTAGTAGAAGTAACTTTTAACTCAGCTCAGGCGGCACTGCAAGTTCTTCATTGACGATAAGGACGTGTTTTTGAAAACAATTTTTTTTTGTAACATATCTGTTATCTTAAGCAGAGTAGTTTTATATGCAATGTTTTTTCCTGAACTTTCTATATATATGTGAAAGAGGATTGTGTACCCTTGCCATTGTGTATCTTGACCATTTTTTTTAGTATGACCGCTACTCATTTTACCCGGGCCGATCGGGTAGTTATATCCGACTTGAAGTTGGAGATTCGTAATCTTAAGGGGCTACCCTTGTGGCTGACGTGAACGGGTACACTCATCTTGTGGAGGCCCTTATAAATGTGTTTGTTTCCATTCATTCGTTATATCTGTCTAACATGGATCTCTACGCCGATGCTCTAGGTTCTAAAGACAGCGTTTGTGCGTCCCTTTTGGAATCCTTTGTTAATTCTCGTGAGAAAATGGAACGTGATAAGCTAAATTTAGCTCGTATGACTGTATATTTGCGTCACGCACGCGTTTCTTTGCTTACTTTTTGTATTCGTTATGACGTTATATAAATGTTGTCTATATCATCTCCTCCCCCCCCCCCCTTTTTTGTCTGGATATATTTAGAGTATGCCCTGGATGTTCTTATTGAATGGTCGAACAGGGGTGCTTCGCTTTCTGCCGCTTTTGTAACTATTGTGGTATTTTAATTGAGTGGTCGAACATGGGAGTTTTGCCCTTTGCCACTCTTGTGACCATTTGTGATATTTTAATTGAGTGGTCGAACATGGGCGATTTTCCCTCTGCCGCTCTTGTAACCATTATAGTAATTGCCAAGTGGTCGAATAGGGGCGCTTTTCCCTTTGTGCTCTTGTGACCATTGTAGTGTTTGCTAAGTGGTCGAACATGGGCGCTTTGCCCTCTGTCGCTCTTGTGACTGTTTAGTGGAGTGGTCAAACAGGGGCGCTTTTCCTTCTGTCGCTCTTGTGACCGTTTAGTTGACTGGTCAAACAGGGGCACTTTGCCATCTGTCGCTCTTGTGACCATTTGTGATATTTTAATTGAGTGGTCGAACAGGGGCGCTTTGCCTTCTGCTGCTCTTATGACTATTGTAATATTTTCCAAGTGGTCGAACAGGGGCGCTTTTCCCTCTACCGCTCTTGTGACTATTGTAATGTTTGCTAAGTGGTCGAATAGGGGCGCTTTCCCTCTGCAGCTCTTGTGACCGTTTGTGATATTTTAATTGAGTGGTCGAACAGGGGTGTCTTCCCTATGCCACTCTTATGACCATTGTATTGTTTTCTAAGTGGTCGAGCAGAGGCGCTTTTCCCTCTACCGCTCTTGTGACCGTTTAGTTGAGTGGTCGGATAGGGGCGCTTTGCCCTCTGCCGTTCTTGTGACCGTTGCATTCGTCTTTAGGGGTAAAATAAATGAAATGAAACAAAGTTCTTTTTACTAAAGGTCTAAAAAAAAATCAGTGTTGCTCATGCATGAAATCCTTACATCCACTTGCCATTGATAGGTATCTTGATCTTGAACCCATCCATCTGTTTTAAGTGATAATATCCACTTTCGGACGCCTTTCGAATTATGAAGGGTCCCTTCAAGTTGGCTGCAAACTTCCCAACTCTTGCGTTCCGCTGTACATGTGATGCAATTTTAAGCACCAAGTCGTCAACCTTAAAGATTCTTTTTTTAACCTTCTGGTTGTAGTGGATGGCGACGCGCTTCCTATATGCTTCAGCAAAACGCTCGACGCGAGCTCTTCTTTCTTCTATTGTGTCCAGATGAGTGAAGCGACTGACCTCGTCTGGCGTGGTTAGATTTTCCATGGAAACTCTCGCTGAAGGGACAACGATTTCCACGGGTAGAACGACATCTTCCCCGTAGACCAAATAGTAGGGTGACGCCCCTGTCGATCTGCGCTTAGAAATCCGTCATGCCCATAATGCTAGCGGTAACTGCTCATGCCATTCCCTATGGTGATCGTGCACAGTTCTACTCAGGATTCTTAGCAATATTTTGTTGGTGGCTTCTGCCTGGCCATTTCCCTGAGGATAGTATGGAGTAGATATATGGAGCCGGGTGTTGTATTGTTCCAATAAATTGTAAACATCCTTGTTGACGAATGACTTGGCATTTTCTGCCCCGATGATCATTGGAGCTTTGAACCTACATATATATGCTCTTTGATGAATGTGGCGATCGTTTCTCTTGCATAATCTTTCAAGGGGATTTCTTCCACCCACTTTGAAATATACTTGGTCGCGGGTGATAATATATTTGTGTCGCTTGGAGGAGTTAGGGTTTATCGGCCCAATCAGGTCCAGGCCCCAACTGTGGAACGCCCAAGGCGTGACAATGCTATGTAGCTCGGAATGGGGTGCATGGATTAGAGGCCCGCGTGTTCGACAGCTTAGACACCTCCTTACATGCATTGTTGTGTCATTTTCCATGGTCGGACAGTAGAAGCCTCCTTCATATATTTGTAAGAATAATTTGTGCATCCCCTGATGTTCTGCGTCATTGACTTGGTCATGACTTATATTGCCTCTTATTTTGATAGACATCTCATGATCGCGTTGTTGTAACTCCTTCTGTACAGAATCACTTCCTTTATGAAAAATCTGTTGGATTTTTTCTATATCTTGAGTGTCGCCTTTCTCTCTTCGGGTAATTTGTCGTGTTGGATGAAACTATGTATGGTTTTCTCCAATCACCTTCTTCTTGCACGCATACCTCGGTCGGTTATTGTGGCGCTTGGAAGTCTCTACAACTGTCTTGGATGGTCGACGTTTGGGCTGCCATGCTGGGCCAATACACCCACAGTCTTTGTAGTCGCCGATATAGGCAGATACTACCTGATTGTCCGCATGGATCCTCGTGCCTTCTTTGTATTATCTCCTCTTCTTCCATTTTACTCAAGCAACGCGCTAAGGAACCCCCTGGAGTTTTATGATAGAACGCATCTCGAACTGTTATAAATTGTTTTAGCACTTTTATCGGGATAACATGTTCTTCGCTGGTTCTTGCGAGATCCTCGAGGTATATCTTTCCCCAGTCGTCTGCGTCTTCGAAAGCCGCGTCTTTAGGTAGCTCCCTTAGCTTTAACATTACGGTTCCTTCCTCTTTTCCGTTTAACTGGATCTTTGCAGCGAGCATAGTTAATACATCCGCGTGCCTGTTGGAACTTCTTGTTATGTGTTCAACCGTAGTTGATCCCATCTCATCCATTAGGTTATGTGCTTCCGCTCAGTATGGTGCTAAGTGAGCCTCTTTTACTTGAAATTCGCCACTTACATGGACGATAATTAACTTGGAATACCCTCTGACTTCTAAGTTTTCGAGTCCGAGATCCTTGGCCATTCTCAATCCCAATATTAGTGCTTCGTACTCGGCCACGTTATTACTACAGTGAAATTCTAGCTTGAAAGCATAAGATAATAGCTCTCTGGTGGGTCTGCCGAATACAATACCCACTCCTCCAAATTTCCCATATGAGGATCCGTCGAAGGACATTATCCAGGCGTCTCTTTCTGCCTCTGCTACCTCCCCTAGTACATCATCGTGGGTGGATGTGTCATCGCTCCCGGGAGAAGTAGCCAAAAGGTCATCAATCGCCTACCCTCGGACACCTCTGGCTTTTGATATTTAATCTCAAACTCGGATAGTTGTAGGAGCCATCATGTAGTCCTTCTCGTCAGAATTGGTTTTATTGCAAGATATGTGATCGGGTTCGCTGCTGCAATGACGATAGTTTCATACATCAGCAGTTATGGCCTCAACTTCTGTGCCGCGTGATAAGTTGTCGTTCCCTTTATCTTGTGCCAAGACCACTCTTATAGCCAAGTTTGTGAAGGCGGTGTAGAGGTAGAGGGGATATCCTTTGGCAGAAGGTCTGAGTATCTGAGGACTGACCAAACATTGCTGAAGTTTATGGAACGCGTCCCGCTGCGTTTCACCCCACTCGAATTTTGTATTTTTTCTTGACGTTGAGAGAAACGCGGTTAGTAGTTAGGCGAGGTCCGGAATAAAACATTGTACGTATGATATTCTTTTAATGAAGGCTTGCATCTCCTTCACATCCTTGGGGGGTGTCATCATGGTGATAGCCTTTATCTTGTCTGGATCGACCTGTATTCCCTCATCCGTCACCATGAAACCGAGGAACTTGCCCGAGGTTACCCCGAAAGCGCACTTCATCGGGTTCATTTTTAACTTGAATCTGCAACATCTGTCAAACGCCCGTCGCAGGTGTTCAACATGGTCCTCTCTCGTTCTTGATTTAACCACGATATCGTCTACATACACTTCTACGCTTTGATGGATGAGATCATGGAAGATCAATGTCATCGCTCTTTGATAGGTAGCTCATGCGTTCTTTATCCCAAAGGGAAGACCACATAATAAAAGTTACCATTCGGCATCTGAAACACTATCTTGAACGCGCCTTCAGCAGCCATCCTGATCTGATTGTAACCACTAAATCCGTCCATGAATGAGAACATCATGTGTCCTCCCGTGGCGTCTATTAAAGCGTTTATACTCGGTAGCTGGAAATCATGGTACGCTCGATTGAGGTCTCGATAATCCACACATCATCTAATCTTTCCATTCTTTTTTACGAGCGATACGACATTAGCCATCCAGGTGGGGTGTTGTATAGGTTTTATAAACTTAGCTTCCAACAGTCGCTTGACCTCTTCTTTTATCGCTAAGGCGGTTTCTTGTGGGAAGTCGCGGTTTTTTAGTTTAACGGGTCAGAATTCAGGTGAGACGCCAAGATTATAAGCGCCAAGATCGCAGTCTAAGCCTGGCATCTCGTCGTACTTGAAAGCAAAAACACCCTTGTATTATATTAGCGATTCGATCAGCGTATCTCTTTCTTCTCCTTTTAAGTTTCTACTTCTTTTGACGAGTCGTTGTTCTTCCTGTGTTCCTATGTTTACTTCTTCCATCCCGTCTGTAGTCATGTGTTCTATACCGCGATCCTCTTTTATATCCACTGTGTCTCTTTCTGTTGAGTCTAGAAATGAGTCGGCATCTACAACTAGTCCCGAGGGTGACTCTGTCATTTCTTGGTCCATTGAAGCTAGAATGCACTCGTGCTGCTCGGGAGTCCCCTCGATTGATTTCTATAAGCGATATACATGTCCCCCCTCTGGCCTCAAAAACCTTCGAAACTGGGAACCTTCTTGTGATTTCTTTTTCTTAAGGGGGTTAACCGTCATCTGTGACGGGCTGAATACCGATTTTGCCATTTTATTGTTAGCGGCTGCTTCGTCCTTCCACTTAGGTAACGGGGTAGGAGCGGCATCTGGCACTTCTTCCTTTTCCTTTGATATATCATAGAAAACAACGTCCTCCATGTATACTTCTTCCGGTCCGCAGGGATTATTGGTTGTTGCGATCCGGTATTGTTTCCTTCTCATGTTCGTCTTTACGCATTGGTGATAAGTCGATACCACAACCTTGTGCTTGAACAACCATCCTCGTCCTAACAATATATAGAAAGTCGTGTCATTTTCTAACACATAGAATGGTATGAGGCCCTTTATTAATCTGATCCTTACAACTAGGCTGATGTTTCCTATAACGATTTGAGTGTTCCCTCTGAATCCCTTTACTGTGGTAGCATGCATGCGAATGGCCGATCGTTGCACACCTAAGATTTCCAATGTATGAAGTGAGATCAGATTCAAGGATGCGCCTTCATCGATGAATGCTCTCTTCAGTTGTTGCTTGTTGATGGTCGTTGTGAGGTAAAGTGGTCGAAGATGTTATCCTGGGTAGCATATGTCCTCGTCTGTGAAGATGATCGCTCCCTTTGGTATTGGGATGTAGGGTTTACCAGCGGTTATCACTACGATGGCTTTTGCTACCTCCTGAGTCTATTTTTCGTTGAATCCCATTGAGTCGAAAAGTTGTTGAGCCAAGATCGTTTTAGCGAATTTGCTGGCTATGCTTTCAGTATTGTCGAAGCTCGGGACCTCTTCCTCCGCTTCATATGCTTCTTCTATGTTGGTTCCCAGGGCCTCCAAATGTCCTCCAGTGGGTTGTGCGACAACATCATGACCTGGTGCTGGGGAAGCAGATTTTCGTTGATTTCTTGGCTTCCCATTTCAATCTCCCCACGTTTCTCTTTCGTTGAAAGATGCTACGAAGAGAGAAACATTCTTGAGTTGGGTGATCTACTCGGCGGCCGGTAGTGGCAGTATCTAGCGTTTCTCTTGTCGTCCTTATTTATGTCCACAACCAAGGGTGGTAGTGTTACTTCCTGATTTGCTACCCACCGATGATCTGTTCCCGGCTGCAAGGTATAGGTGGTAATCGTTTTATATCCGTCCTAGGCCCTATGTTACCTTGTCCTGTGTTCTAGGGATGAAACGCGGGGGACCTCCTCGTGTCGGGGTTGATCGAAGTACGACTGTTGAATGTTGGTACCGGCGCAGTATTGACGAATATTGCCACGCGTGTTCCATATTTCCTAGGCTCGGTATGTCCGTGCAATCTGCTATTCTGGTTGCCGCTTCTTCTAATTCTACAAACGTTTGGAATTTGAAGTTTACGAGATTTCATTTGAACATGGGTGTCATTCCGCGCATACATATTTCCACTAGGGTTTTTTCCTTGTTGTCTTCATGGCACTCGAGAGAGAGATTCCAGAATCGTGTGATGAATTTACCGATTTCCTCTCCATTTTTTAATTACATTTGCTGAGATCAATCATCGTGACTTTCTTCTTCGCTGAATAAAACTCTCTTAAGAACAAAGAGCTTATTGCTGATAATGACTCTATATTTCCAGGTTTCAGGTTGTCATACCAAGTGAAAGTCGTATCTGATATAGACTTAGGGAACTCTCTTGAGCACAATTTTCCGTCGGACGCGTACGCATTCATCGTTGATAAGAAACGACTAAGATGTTCACGAGCGTTGCCCCGTCCATCGTAGGTATTGAACTTGGGAGACGTGTATTCTTCCGGGTACTGATACTCGGCTACCTCGACTGAGTATGGGGTGTTCATGGAATCATAACTATCATGCTTGACTACCCTGTAATGCTCTTCCAGGTATTTGGCGATCGTCTCCTGTGATGCCCCTATGGAGGATCCCTCCTTATCTAGTTTTTTCTTCATGGATGCCGCTTTCTCTTACGCTTGTTTCATAAGCTTCATAAGCTCCTGTTGACGCCGATTATGCCCCTCTATCTCGGTTTGCATGTCCTGTAGAGTTTGCTTCCGTTGAGCTTCATGTATTGGTTGTTGTTTGTTCCTGTTAACCATTATCTCTACCTTTTCCACATGAGCCGTTTGTACGATTGGTGAATTGACGATAGCTTGTCTTGGTGATTCTTCATCCCCGCTCGCGTCTTCTATTATTACTTCATCGTTAATCTGTTGGTTAGGTGGTGTGACTAGAGTGTCTTTCCCTGAGTGCATCTTGCTGGACTAGAACGAGTCTCCCACTGTGGTCTCCAAATGTTTTAGGATAATTTTCTAAAGGGGAGATCAATCTTAATCACAATAAGGACTACATCTTTCCTTCTATGCGTAAAGAGAGAAAAAAGGGGATCATTTCTTTGTATTATTCTTTTTCCTTTTATAGACTTTCCTCCTTAACCCTCCTTTGACACCTATCTCCTTTCAAACCCCTTATTATTGCTAAATTGCAATCTATTATTCTTATCCCTAACTTCTCCTTTTATTCCCTTCCTATCCTCACACTTTCATAGGCATATTCTTAGATTCATGGGCTTAACTTCCAAATTCTCAAGGCGGTAATAGACTTAGGCCCATTTAATAAGAATGATTCCCCTTATCCATAGGTAATCATTTTTCATGTATTAACAAAAAGCATGAACCAACAACTTTCAGAAATGAAGCTATGATTACAAGTCTCAGAGGCATGACTATGACTACCCCACGTCTACAAATGAAGGACGAGCCACAATAAGGTCACATCAGGAAAATGAAAATAAAAAAGAACAACAGGAGTAAGGTCAACCAATACCAGTACCATGCTCAATCAATTCTATGATGTAAATCTACTTCTCTAAGAAGCCAAGAAGGATTGGTTGGTTGGATTTAATCACCAACACATCTCGAAGCAATCGTTTGATCCAAGATAGCTAAACTAGCTAGAAGTTCATAAATAATGCATTAAAAGAGCGGTTCGGGAAACCACATACCATACATAACGCGGTCATCAAAACCATTGCTATCTCGGAATTTCGCAAGTGAATAGGGGCAACTATGCATACTCGGAAAGGAGCAATCGTATTCATTTACTCAATTCCTTCGATAACAATGGAGGAGATACAACACCTAACATCCTAGCTCGAAAAAAGGAAAAGCCACCAAAATTGATGTGAAGGGCGGGGCAACATCTTAATTCAAAGGAGGTGAGTAGCAACAACAATCGATAAAGAATTCGGCAGCGTTGACAGACCAAAGTCAGGTTGGGTTCGGTCAAGCTAAGAGAAGATCAACTCCGCACTATTATGCACTCACCATCAGCTCAAATCCGCAGCCTACAACAGCCTGTCTCATGACAATACTCCTATCTTGAAGCGTTAGGAAAACTTATATACCTTGAAGAAGCGTGAGGAAGACAAGTCAATAGCAATAGAGCTGTAAGATCAAACCCATGGGACAAATCTGAAGCTTCCATTAACGCAAACGCAGGCACTGATGTGATTTTAGAATAGTGGTAAAAAGGGTTTGATTCTCGGACTTGTGAAGATTCGATTTTTAAACTTAATTTTTAAACTTAATTTTGAATAACTAAAAATAAAACAGATTAAAGTAAGATGATTTAAAATTGATGGGAAGAACTAGGGTTAAGGATTCCACTTTTAATTAATAACTCAAGTGATAAAATCGTGCAATTCTTATATTCAGTTTAATTAAATTATTGCCAAAGTTAGGTTTTTGAAAGAATAATTGTAAATCGTAAGCATGAGACATCAAAAGCGGTCAACCCAGCATGACTCATCAAAAAAGAACACAACTATTTAAGAAAAGCCATTTTTTTCTATTTTAATTCAAGCAATTAATAATAAAAGAATTGTAAAGAAAATATAGATAAAATAGACATACCACTTAATTATGGGAGAAATAGCTTCCTCCGTCGCCCCAGTGATGGTGATTAGCTCATTTTAATGGAAATGCACTCAAAATAGATTTTCATTGCTCAAAAAGTCCTTACAATGATGAAAAAGAAGTAACACAGGAGTTTTGATACGCTTATAAGCGTTGCAGACGATGTGGTTCTGCGTTACAGAAGGAGGAAAAGAAAACATGAAGGAAGTATATACCGTATATGCAGCAGAAATAAGACGGCTGAAACAGCTGAAGCTACGACTGTATCAGCGACATGAAGAATGACAGTTCAGTGGTGTAGTCTGTTATCTTCTTCTTCTTCTTCTTCACGAACAAAGCTTCTTCTTCCTGATTTTTTTCGGTGATCCTGGCTGCCTCCAGATAACGATTTCTTCACTTCTATTTGGTATATATAGGGTAAGCAAACCCTGAAGAGTCTTCTAAGTCGATTAGAACTCTTAAAACGCGTCCAACTCAATCTCAAATTCTTTGTTATCCGAAACATACCCGGACTCCATTTTTCCGTCTAAGTTCAATACCATGTCTAATTCTTTCGGCCAAGACACGTTTGTGACATTTGTTTAACTTAGTCTAGCTATCTAATTCACTTTGGGTGAATTTTAATTACCCAACTCTCCCAAAATCTCATAACATAAGTGAACAGAATTTTTCTCACGATAGAAATGCCTTTCCCGCCAAACTCGGACTTTCAAATTCAAAGGAGGGGTGCCCCCAATCCTAAGCGTGGGTGCCTTTATCACTTTTCGAGCCGATTTTTCCGCAAATGTTTATTTCTCAAAAATACCTACAAAGACATAAAAAGCCATAATAACTACAAAAACGAACACTATCAAAATAGATAATCGAGTGTAATTTAGACATAAAAATGTGTCTATCAAATACCCCCAAACTTACTATTTGCTAGTCCTCGAGCAAATCTAATCTATAAAATAAAATCCTAACTCACTTTCGCAGGAATCGCAAATACATTTAGCATATGTAATAAGCCTTTAAACCCCTAGGTGTCCCTAGTGGACGAGTTTCGTCTCGTGAGGGTTTACAACAGGTATACCCACAAAACCCTTACTCCAGATTTTAGCGACTCGTGACCGATTAAGGATAGGCACTAAACAAGCTATTTAGTTGGCTTACTAAATTCTTCGGCTATGGGAATCATTACCCTATATGAGTCCAATTGTTGTACACGAGTGTTTACTCAAGCATACTAAAATTCATATATAAGACAACAAAGCTCTACTCAGATAATCATTCAACCACAAGACTCAGAATCTATCACAGTTCAATCACATGAAAAGATTTAGAAGATGGACATGGAAAATATGAAGGTTGCACGTGTTAACTAAGGTGAACGGTGTTTCCCATATCTGTCTGAAGGTCAGTTCCAGGATGAATCCAAATAGATTGAGATACATGGTCTTAATCGTAATACTAATATCGATTCAACAGGTATATACAAGGGTCCCAACGATCGATTTATTAAAAATAAAACAACTATAAATGTACTGACAACATGATTTGATCAAATTGTATCCAAGCGCATGGTTCTTATCAGCATCTTACATGATAGTTCTCATGGATCCTGCGTTCCACGCTTGCTTAGGCGACGGAGACAGGGAGAACACACACATATTGCTATCAAAGTGTCAATACTCGTTTTTTTTTCTTTATTTTTTTTCTTTATTTTTTTTTTCATCATTTTTTTTAAATATAGTCTAAATAATCTCAAACACTCTACTCCATCCTGGTGGTGATAACAATTTGATACTGGTGCCCCACCAAATCACTTAGAGAAACACAAAAATTGTAAAAATAAAAACAGAAGGTGATATGGTCGAGATAAACTCCGACATGTGGTGACAACTATCATGTTTTTCTAACACCTGAACTCTGTCCTTTTATGAATAGACCATTTAACTGGGTACACCAATTCCTATAGAAAATGAGCTAAGTTTCCATCTATCTAGAATGGTTAGTGTCACCCTGAAGTGTTCACAAGCTTTCTAAATTCTAGATATTTATTATTTCATTAAAAGTTTCTCCCTTACCCCCAAACTTAAATCAAACAGTGTCCTGAATGTTTCTAAAGATGAATGATTAAAAATATGAACAAGGAGAAACTGTCATCACTTCACAAAAAGGAGTTAAGGAAAGATATTACCGTGTCGCATGAGCATGGGTTACCTCCCAAGAAGTGCTAAGTTTAAAGTCTTCAGCCAGACTAAGAAAGAATTAGTCACCTCATGAAATCATATAGCAATAGTCGGAACAACTGTGGGTCATCTGAATCAAATAGTGTTATCCAAAATAAGAGAAAACTGCAACAGGCCAAGAAAATGAACAAACCGAGCACACCCTTATCTATTTTTCAGTTTACCACAACTATTTCTAGTTGTTTTTCAGGTTCAGGCTCTATAAAAGGGTCTAGATAAAATATTTGCATGGGATGGATTTCCTCACAGGAAGGATCAAAAGAATCAGGTTGTAGAGTTTGGAATAACTCAATTAAAAACTTAGAAGCACATATAATAACCTGAATAATTGTGGATCCGCAAAGTCAATCAGATTTGACTCACACAATTGACTACTATGAAGGTGGTCATTTTTAAACAAATGTGTCGATTCTAATTCCCTAAAGTAATTAGGCTTAGTCTCAAAACTTAATAAATGACACATTTGAAATTCATACGTTCCCACATATGGAAGAAAATATTTTGGTGGGAAAACAAAGTCAATCTTGGTATTATTTCCTAGATAAACCACATCGACCAAAGGATGGGTATCTAACAACTGAACTTCTTTCTGGACATCAACAGGCTCAGGGAATATAGTTTGAAGATGATCTTGTAAAATGGTAGAGGTGTATATATCAAGTCCCAAGTTAGGGACCTTTCTAAAAGTTAAAGGTAAAACACAGGGAGAATGATAGTCACCCCCAAACTTAGAGTTTTCAGTGTCTTTAGATAGACTAGTCACAATTTCCCTAATTTCTAGATCGTCAGATTCCCAAAAATAGTCAATTGCTTCTTCTAGGTTATAATCTGGTGGTGCCATCTCACTCATATTTAAGATTTCTACGAGTTTATGTTCTTTGTTTGAGACTGTTGTCCCTGAATCGTTGGACTCTAAAACAATATTTCCATGATAAACCCGTTCCTCTAAACCATTATCGGCTTCAAAACAAGAAAATTATATATCGTCTAAAACAGTGGTATCTTTAGTCAAATCCTCTTCCTTTTGAATAGGTGAATAATCATTAAAATTATTTGGATTTGAACCAGAAATAACACTATCATCATGAAGAAAAATTAGAGTGACAATTTCCTGATCACTCTGCATGTATATTTCAAGTTCTTCATCAACACTATCCTCATCATCATAATAATATGAAGATGTTTGAACCTCGTCTAAATAAGTAGTGTTACCAATTCCTCGTCCTCTTGACTAGGTGAATAACTATCAAGGGTAGCACTATATTGGAAATTAAGATTATTTTGAGCAATATTATTCTTTGCAAAAATTTCGTTCATACTTAATACGAAACTATTTCTATCCTCTCTCATCTGCCTTGTATTCTCAGCTATCTGCTTAAGGGATTCTTCTAGAGAAAGAGTTGGACTACTAATTGTCCCCCCCCCCCCCCTCCACACACACACACACTTAATTTAAACTCATGTGTTATTTCAGATAACTTCTTGAGTGATTCTTCTAGAGGTGTAATAGGTTCATGATGAGTACTAGGTTGCAACTGCTCTATGGCATCCCTCCAAGACAAAGAACTCGAATTTTGCTTATTTTCATGTTCATAAGACGGGTGTATGTATGAATAGTAATTGGGATCACCTTGGTATGGGCAATAACCTCCAAAAGGTTGGTGGTGGTCCTGATTACTATCCACACACGGATAATGTCGATTTTGAAATTCAGTCGGATATTCATTGTATTGGTCCTCATAATACCAGTTCGACATGTTCTAACAAAAACTTCCTAATAAATTTACAAAAAATCTAAGAAAATAAATCCTAACATGAAGGGGTTCTAAACATACACAAACAATGCCGACTCAACCAAATCAAACCTAATTGAGTCTAGCAAACAAAAAGCATGATGGCTCCACTTAGATTGTTTATAGACCAACTTTTATTCCTTTGAAAGGTAACTAGTTACAGTTTTAGCAGACCTCTTAGAATGATCCGAATTAGATTAAGTCGAAGAGAAACAGGATAAGCTCTAAGGAGTTTTGATAATCCTGTCTCTTTGGCATTTTTCCCTGGGTTACAAGGCGGCTCTAATCAACTTAAAATAATCTTCCTGAACTTCGAGTTAGGCTAATAAAGTAACCAATACATTCCTTTTGAACGAGTTTCCTATAAGCTCGTTACCCTATCGTTCTCTTTCTAGTCAAAATTTTAAGGTTTAGGTTCGTGTTTGGTAACGTGTTCCTAAAGCGGGCAAGAAGGAAACGGTGATGAAATCCGAGTCCCTATCTTGTATGGCCAGTTCTTGCCCTTTACTAGAAAAGTAAAACCGTATTCAATTCCTCAACATATATGCATACGGAGGAATACAGTAAACCCACTTGCATGGGATTCGTGGGTTGATCGAGTCTTACCTCCCGTACCAGACGGGGGATGAATCGGTTTTAGTCGACTCAGGCCACCGACTCATGTGTCAGTGTGCGAACCCAAGGGGCCGAGAAAATATCGTAAGTGTCGTCCTTCCCTGTAACAATTTATATTTAAATTACCCTTCCGTAGGGTTTAAAAATAATAAAATGTCCAAAGTTCCAAAAATAATGTCCAATAAGTGTCCAAAAAAATAAAAGAAAAAATTACAGAAATAATAAAAATCCTAATACACTTTTCTAAAAAACAAATAAAATCTAAAATGAAATAAAATCTAATTAAGAAAAATCTTCGTCTTCTTTTTCGTTCTTTAAGCTTTAACTTTTAACTCCAAGTCTTTAGCTTTAATTCCAAATCTTTGGCTCACTTTCTTTTCGATCCAAAATCCAACCTGTAGCAAAAAGAGAAATACCAAAAGAAACGTAAAATAGAACAAAGTAAAAACCTAAAAATAAATCTAAAACTCTAAACCTAAAAACAAGTCCGCGTCGGCGGTGCCAAAAATTGATGTGATTTTAGAATAGTGGTAAAAAGGGTTTGATTCTCGAACTTGTGAAGATTCTATTTTTAAACTTAATTTTTAATAACTAAAAATAAAACAGTTTAAAGTAAGATGATTTTAAATTGATGGGAAGAACTAGGGTTAAGGATTCCACTTTTAACCAATAACTCAAGTGATAAAATCGTGCAATTCTTATATTCAGTTTAATCAAATTATTGCCAAAGTTAGGTTTTTGAAAGAATAATTGTAAATCGTAAGGATGAAACATCAAAAGCAGTCAACCCAGCATGACTCATCAAAAGAGAACACAACTATTTAAGAAAAAACATTTTTTTCCATTTTAATTCAAGCAATTAATAATAAAAGAATTCTAAAGAAAATATAGATAAAATAGACATACCACTTAATTATTGGAAAAATAGCTTCCTTCGTCGCCCCAGTGATGGTGATTAGCTCATTGTAATGGAAACGCACTCAAAATAGATTTTCATTGCTCAAAAAGTCCTTACAATGATGAAAAAGAAGTAACACATGAGTTTTGATACGCTTATAAGCGTTACAGACGATGTGGTTCTGCGTTACAGAAGGAGGAAAAGAGAACAGGAATGAAGTATATACCGTATATGCAGCAGAAATAAGACGGCTGACACAGCTGAAGCTACGACTGTATCAGCGACATGAAGAATGACAGTTCAGTGGTGTAGTCTGTCATCTTCTTCTTCTTCTTCTTCACGAACAAAGCTTCTTCTTCCTGATTTTTTTCGGTGATCCTGGCTGCCTCCAGATAGCGATTTCTTCACTTCTCTTCGGTATATATAGGGTAAGCAAACCCTAGAGAGTCTTCTAAGTCAATTAGAACTCTTAAAACGCGTTCAACTCAATCTCAAATTCTTTGTTATCCAAAACATACCCGGACTCCATTTTTCCGTCTAAGTTCAATACCGTGTCCAATTCTTTCTGCCAAGACACGTTTGTGACGTGTGTTTAACTTAGTCTAGCTATCTATTTCACTTTGGGTGAATTTTAATTACCCAACTCTCCCAAAATCTCGTAACATAAGTGAACAAAACTTTTCTCATGATAGAAATGCCTTTCCCGCCAAACTCGGACTTTCAAATTCAAAGAAGGGGAGGCCCCAATCCTAAACGTGGGTGCCTTTATCACTTTTCGAGCCGACTTTTCCGCAAATGTTTACTTCTCAAAAATACCTTTAATGATATAAAAAACCATAATAAGTACAAAAACGAACACTATCAAAATAGATAATCGAGTGTAATTTAGACACAAAAATGTGTCTATCAGACACCCCTTGACACAGACGCAGCCTATGATGATCTGGTCCTTTGATGAAGCCACAAGTTCCGTACCTGAAATAAGGAGAAGTTTCTACCAGGACCTGAAAGCCTGCAACATGCTCGTGAAGTCTGCAGATAAATGGTTTCCTTGTTTCATTCTTATGTAGGTTTATAGCCAGGATTGCTTATATACTAAAAAGCAATGAAGATTTGATTCGAGGTGAACATGACATTGAACTGCTGAATGCTCATCTGTGTTGTTGCCATGATGAAAAAAGGCCAAATCAATGTAAGGAAGCAATTAAAAGCTTAAATCAAAGAAGCAGGTGACAGCTTGATGTGTTTTAGAATAGTGGTAAAAAGTGTTCGTTTCTCGAACTTGTGAAGGTAATGATTTTAGAAACTAATTGACTTAATCTAATTAAATAAAATCCAGGAATAAAGTAAAGCAAAATAAACTAGAGATGATATATGGAAAATATGGAGAAAACCAGGAATCAGGAATCAGTTATTTCCAACAATTTATGTGATTAATCATGCAATTCTTTTAAATAAATTAAGCTCAAATATTGCCAAAATAGGTTTTTATGCAAACAAGCAGAGGTAAATCACAATCATGGGACATCATAGGTTGTCAACCCAGCATGACCCATCAAACAAAAACACCACTACTGAATGAAAACCGTTTTTCTATTTCGAAACTATGCAATTTTAACAAGTAAAAAATTGTAAATAATTAATTAAAAATAGACTTACCACATAAAATTGAGAAAAAAACCTCCTCCATCATCCCAGTAAATAAACTTAGCTCATGGTGGAGAAAACTTGCTCAAAAGATCTCTTCATTGCTCAAAATATTGATTACAAGGTTGAATAATGGTGCAACAGCTGAACAGAAACGTTTATAAGTGTATCTAGAGATGGTTCCGCTGTTACAGAAAGTTCTAAACAACAAAGGAAAAGAAAGAATAGGCAACAGAACAGTTTGAATCAGCAACAGATGTAGATGTTGCTGAGTCGTCTTCCCCGGTGATGACTGAATGAAGAACACGCCGGCCGGTGCAACAGCAGGTAGTCGGCGGTGACCGGAATTTCTCTGAATTGGTCTCTAGGTATACGTATCGATTTCTCTTGGCTTCTCTTGGTTTATATAGGGTCTACAAACCCTAGGGAGAGTTCTAAACGTAATAGAACTCTCTCAAACAACTCCCAAATTCGATTCCTAATCAAAACAGGAATCCGGCCAAGTTCACAATTTCTGAGCTAATTCTTCGGGATTCTTTACTGTTTCTCGATTGTTCTGGACTCTAGTTGCAATGGGTTGCTTTTAATTTCACCAAATCCCATCAATTTCGTAATTTTGAAGCATCCAGTAGCTTCTCCGATGAGCTGGATCGGTGACTCGGCCGGGTTGACTCACTAGGTTGACCGAGTTGACCCGCTGTGTTGATGAGTTGACTTGGGACGATTCTAGGGTGTCCCTTATCCATTCTTGGGGTGCCAATAACACTTGTCCTTGGGGTGCCTTTATCACTTTTTGAGCCAATTTTTTCACAAATCTATATTCTTCTAATGTACCTACAAAAGCATAAAAACACGTAATAAATGCAAAATCGAATACTAACTTACTAGAAATTAAGGTGCAAATTAGACACTAAAATGTGTCTATCAAATACCCTCAAACTTACTATTTTGCTAGTCCTCGAGCAAACTACTCTAAAAATAAAGTAAAAATCCTAACTCACTTTCGCAGGAATCGCGACTACATTTAGCGTATGCAGCAAGCCGTTAAACCCCTAGGTTCCCTAGTCGACGAGTTTTGTCTCGTGAGGGTTACAAGAGGTATACCCACAAAACCTGAATCTAGATCTTAGCAACTCGTGAACGATTAAGGATAGACACTAAACAAGCTAGTTAGTTGGCTACTCAGATATTCCGCTATAGGGACCATTACCCTTTATGGATCCAATCATTGTACACGAGTGTTAACTCAAGCATACTAAAATTCATATATAAGACAACAGAGTTCTACTCAGACAGTTATCTAACCACCCATCATATGAAAAGACTTAGAAGATGAACGTAGACTGTAGAAGATCGCAAATGTTGACCAAGGCGAACGATGTGTCCCTTATCTGTCTGAAGGTCAGTACCGAGATGAAACCTAGTGTGTCGAGATACTCCCCATTTATTTTCAACGGTTACTACTAACTAAAATATTTACAAGTTCCCATGGATCCTGCGTTCCACGCTTGCTTAGGCGACGGAGACAGGGAGAACTTTAAAATACCAAATACTATTTTTTTCTCAATTTTTTCTAACTTTTTTCGTTTTTTTTTTTTTTTTTCTGACACCTAATACATGTGTGTTCCCATGGATCCTGAGCTAACTCACAATCTGAAGAGAAGAAAGTCTAGCTCAAAGAAGAAGCACAGTTCGATCACAAAAGGATACCACAATTCCATATACAATTTGAATAAGACCCAGAATGTTCGTGCATTGTTAACTTAACTGAAGACTGAGTAACGAAATTGAAAACCAAGTAATGACAGTATCATCTGCCCACAACGCAAGAGAGGGATGGAGTTCTCACTTCGCAGCACAAGTAAGGAGGCCCACACACCACATTCAAGCCATAATGTTCACATAAGAGATGATGTCGGCAGTTCTCAGCCCAAAGGTCATTCATTCCTTAAGTGAACATGTCCGCACAAGCACAGTAGCTACCAACACGGAGAAGCGCCTTGGAATTTCGCATAAGAACAGGGGCAAGTATTAATACTTTTCAAGTAGATAATATTCTTCTGCTTAGTTCCTTCAGCAACAACGGAGAACCAAGAAGCTCGATGCAACACTCATCAGTTATAACTAGCTCCAGCAAAGAGTAGGCAAAAGAAGCAAACATCACCATATTTGTAAAAAAAGGAGAAATCAGATGAAGCTGATAAAGGCGATCCTTCACTAAAGAACTCAAAGCAATCTCGTTGTATTAACCACAGTAAGAAGCTGGCAACCGCAACCTAGGAATCATGAAGTTCTTCACCTGAAATGATTGTGAAGTATAGGCTGTACAGACAAGTCATGAACTGAAAATCGGGAAGTGAAGCACACTAAACCTGAAGATATGTTACTCAAAGCCCATTTCAAGCCCATTTCGGACAACTCCTAGTCCAGAAGCTAAGCTCAAGATGTCGGAATTACAAATAGCTCGGAACCAGCTTTGAAAATACGTGAAGCAAGAAGCAAATCAAGACCCAAACATTGCATGAACTTTGATCACAACGCAGAGAAAGAGACTAAGATGATTTTCTTAAGGATTCCTCTCTGAGCAATTCCCAAGAAAAGGGGTAAATTGTGATAGGAAAAGAATAGTACAATACACGTGGCGTAAGATCAAGACCGAAACAACTTATCCCAATACAACCATCTACATAGTGTTCCACCTTCTATTAGTTTTTATCCTAACTAGTCAGCCCTGAGGCATAAATATAATCTAATGTATCATATCCTTCCTATAAAAAAAGAGAGTGTGATAAGATTAGGGGAGGTTCTTTTAATTATTCTCCAGCTCACTTGAGCCTTACTTTTTTATGGAGCTTTTTGTAAGCTTAGAGAAATTCCTATATATACTTGGTTCTTCTTTGGTAGTTAAAAATTTGATGTTTATACTCTAGATCTTGTTTGTTGTAGTAGCTAGAAAATGGCTACTACAATCTCTTTAAGATTTATAGTCATCTTGAAAGATCCATGTCTATCTTATCAAGATCTTGTGCTTATGTAAAGATATTCAAGTCTATCTCTTAAGATTCCTAGTTATCTAAAGAGATTCACGTCTATCTCTTTCAGACTTGTAGTCATCTTGAAAGATCCATGTATATTTTATCAAGATCTTGTGGTCATCTGAAGAGGTCCACGTCTATCTCTTAAGATTCCTAGTTATCTAAAGAGATCCATGTCTATCTCTTAAAGATAATGGCATCCATAATAATCCATTGGGCTTCCAAAAATAAGCCAGATTGAGCTTCCATAATAAGCCAGAATGAGCTTACATATTAAGCTAAGTAGGCTTCTATAATAACCCAAGTATGTTTCTATAATAAACCAAATGGGCTTCTATAATAAGCCAATTGGGCTACCAAAATAATCCAAGAATTTTTCTGTAATAAACCAAATGAGATTTTATAATAAGCCAACTGGGTTTCCTAACTAAATCGACTTCTATAATAAGCCAATTGGGTTTTTATAGTAAATCGAATGGGCTTCTAAAATAAGCCAGAGTTGTTTTCTATAATAAACCATATGGGTTTCTATTATAAGCCAATTGGGCTTCCAAAATAAGCCCAGTATGTTTCTATAATAAACCAAATGGGCTTCTATAATATGTCAACTGGTTTTTATAATAAACCAAAAGGGCTTCTAAAATAAGCTAGAGTTGTTTTCTATAATAAACCATATGGGCTTCTATAATAATCCAGATTTCATAGTTAAGGGATAGCCTATATGGCCTTCACGTGCACCATTAAATGAGGGTACAAACATCATCCCCTCTTAATTCTCAACTTGTTGATGGATTAAGAAGATCCAAACCTAATGCCACGTCATATACATAGGCATTCTCGAGTTATTTGTAGAGTGGACAAGTTTAGCCCATAATAACCAAAATTGTTCTTGATATTGTATGTCGCATTGTTGCGCTTGAAAAATATGAACGGAACATGTTGACGTTGTAGGCTTATTATGGTCAAACTTTACCAAAATATATTATGTTCTAAATCAAGCGGAGGTGGCATATACACAATTTATTTTGAAACTTGATTCTTGTTAACATTTTTCTCTTTAAAGAACAAACAAGACTGTCGTTTACCACGTAGTTATGAACCACACACCTTTGTGTTTAATTTATCTCGACCTTCATTTGCATACTTGGTTGTTAGAACTTGGATGTGCTTGATGTTAGAAAAACAAGGTTTCTTTGACCCCACATTAGACCATATTATGGGAGAAAATAATCCTTCTTCTAAGTTAGCTTCTTCTGCTCCATGGAACTCCTTCCTAAAACCCTTTTAATGTTTTAGTTCGACCAAAAACCTTTTTATCTATGTAATTCACTCCGTTTAGAACTCTAATTCCTGTGTATCTTGTTGCGGAATCACATCGCTGCTTTGAGCACCGCCTATTTTTACAGATCCTCAAAGAGGTAAGCTTTTATCTTTTTTTTTTCGTTTAGTTACTTTGAATGCAGCTTCCGCACTCCAACTCCAACTTTGATTTAAGAAAAAGTGAGAATAAAAATTATCTTTAATTATGTAAAACCAATCTTCCAAGTGAATTATTTATTTCTTCTTTATTATTTTTCTTTATCTACAGCTCTAATTATAAGCCTCCGAGCTAACATCAGAGTCATATTTAATTAAATCCTTTGATTTATTAACGTGTATCCTTTCCGTTGATTGACATCTATGTATTTTCAAGTCAACGAGAACTAAGGTACTCGTCAACTGTTTTTTTTTTCTTCTTCCTTTTTTTTTGTCTTCATCTCCGGCTATTTAGTTTTTTTCTTCTTTTTCTTTTTTACTTTTTATATTTTCCTTACAAGGACTTTTAATAGAATAAAACGTTTTGTCTATTCTCTTTAATAAAAAAACTTTGCAAGTACTTCTTTAATTAGTACATTCATGATGTGTTCTCAATTCTAACTATAACCAATGTCAGTATATGAATTATAAACTAAATCTACAATATCATATAATCGTTTACGAGTTATCTCACCAAGCATTGGTTATTCCAGTATTAGGGGTTTGCATGCAGTTGTCATAGAGATTTGATTGTTTTATAATCGAAACATTTTCCATCGTCAAAGACGATCATTGCTAGTGCACCGAAATGCATATTATGTTTCACAGATAAATTTGCGGATGTATACTGCCTCCGTCCTTACTAAAGCTACAACTTCTTCCCATTTGGTGATGTAATCAGTTGCAACTAACAAGTATTTCACGTCCCCAGGTGCAACGGAAAATTGATCAAAAATATCAAATCCCTCTTGTTGAACGACCACAAACTCATGATCAGATGTAGATCGTTTGCTGGTCTCTTAAGAATTTGTCCATGTTGCTGACAAGCTATGCGTTTATTTATATACTCTTCTGCACCACTCTGCACAGAACTACCCTTGAGATAAAATCCTATATCACTACAACAAAACATGGTTCTTGCAATGAAAAATATTGTCACAAATATTTGATTTTGCGCCAGAAATATAATTTTTTGACGTTTCTTGTATGTCGGTCAATGTGTTACAAAAAGAGGTGTCAAAAAATAATTTGTTCAACGCTTTTAGCGTCACTTATGCGAGGGGCTTTTATAGCACAGGTTTCCATCGATATTTTCACGTCACAAATAAGTTGTGTGCTACATAAGTGTGTTTTCCAATTTATTTAATAACTTATTTATTTATTTTACGAAATATTAATTAAAAATTACATGACATTTCTTAAATAATGTATTGCTTTATTAGAATTGATAATATTTACAACAATTTGTTGTTATGATAAATAAATTTGTGCAATCATGAGCCAGCAATATACTATTGAATAAATTGAACACGAATGAGTAAAAAATGATCATTTACTTTCACGCAAACAAAATTTCCAATAAGCTTCAGAAAAAATATAATAACCAAAAAAACATTTTACAAATCCATGTTGTTGAACAAAATTTACACACATTTAGATATAAATTGGGTTTTTTCAACAATTAAGCATATATATTAGCTTTTGACAACAAATGAGACTTAATATATTCTTCTATCTCTCGAAGGATTAGTTGTCTTGCTTACCTGTCAAAATAACTCCACATACAAACGATTAAAGAAAAAACAAAATCCCATTTTTACAAATCAGTAATGATTTTGATAAATCTAAAGTAACAAATTGAAGGAATACTAATTCCAATATTCATTAGATCTTCAACTTTTTAGCCCTGGGAGTGTTCTTATGTTTCATCCTCTTTTTCTTGATCTGATTAAAAAGAGAAAAAAAAAATCCCTGAAATTTAAAATCTCTGAAACAGAGAAATTAACAAAAGAAAAAAAAAACATTCTCAAAAATAAAAATGTTTTTGCGGTTAAATTAATAACTTACCTTGTTAGACATATAGGTTGTTCAATTTCTCCAAGGAAATGTTTCTCTGTAACTATATTTAGATCCTCGGCTATATAGATTCAATTAGTTCATACTACAACCAATTGATAATGATACACATTTTGACAACCTCTCAAGTTCCACAACCTCTTATTTCATTGTAAGCCTATCGATTTCCACCACTCAGCGATGAACAAGAAATGTAAAACCATAACAAAAAAAAAAAAAGGGAAAAATGAATTATCTTCTACTCTGTGATGTATGTGTTGAATCTATTATAGTTGGTTAAACAAGATTTAGTGGTGATGGTGGTGGCGAGTAGTTTTTAGAAAAAGGGTTTAGAAGAAGGAGAAAGGGAAGAAGAAAATGGTCTAAACTATAAAACTTTAAGGGTACTTTACATATATTTTTCTCAAACAAATATATGGAAATAAATTATTATACGCGGTTATTTTATTATCTTTAAAAAAATTTATTTGCATGACAAGTTAGGGGGTTTAATTATTTGTTGACTAAAATCTTTTTTGGAAGGAATTTGTTGACAAAAAAAATCAAAAGCGAGATCTGAAGAAAAATAAGTTGATGCGTAACCTTCACCAACTTCTTTCCACAATAATGTAGGTGTCGCAAATTAATACGTTCACACTATTTCGGTACTTAGCTAACATAATATATATGCGACATACAATATGTCACGTGTGAATATTTTTTTTGACGCTTTTTGTAATGTTGCAAATAAAATGTCACAAATACGTCTTTTTGTTGTAGTGTATATGCGTCAGACTCCTGCCTCCAGAATGATTCTCACATCACCCTTCATGTGCCTCATCGAGCAATTGCTTCCCTACTTCTCGAGTCACACAAGGCAGGTACGGTTCCACTATAATTATTATTTTTTTGTAGAGATCACCTTTAATCATGTCGATCCATATATTCATAATCTCTATATGTATACTTTCCATAATACTTGTTTATTATTTTAACCTTTTTTCCTGTTTTTTTATTCGTGAAGCCCTTTTATCAGAACACTTCGTTTTTGTCTTTCCCTTTATTAGGAAAAATATTGCAAGTATTTCTTTAATAAATACATGCAAAAATTTCTCAATTCTGACTATAAACTCGATTAATAAGATAGCAGTCAGTGAGGACTTATACATCCCCAGGCGGTCGTTCCTTCAACCCTAGTCATCCCTATTGCTTGCACTGATATTGAAAAGGATGCCTCATATTATTTGAACTTCCTAAAATATGTTGATTTTGATTGCCTGCTAGGTTGCACTTTAGCCTCCCACATTATCTACAGAGATATTGCCAAAGACGCCCCCTATTGTTTGATTTTTACGAGACGTATTGAATTTGATCAATCGTCAGTCGACTTGTCTGGCATACACTAATTGGATCTTTCAGATAAAATTGAAGAGATCTTCCCTTCTCCTTGTATTTCTAATTAACACTTCCAAATGTTTCGAAAATATAAACTTCGACACAAGTTGTCATAGTTTGTAGACAATGAGATGTTAGTTCTCTCTTATTTCCGCCGACTTCATCTTCCAGTTTGGGTCTTTTGGCATCATAATTAGAGTTATCTTCCAAAAAAATTGTGTCAAAGTATGATGTCCAACATAGTCCATTGCCTTGTAAAAGATCATCATTCACAAAGAAGTTGTTGGTGAATGAAACATCATTATCAAGCAAAGCTAACTTATATTGGTATTCTTATGCATCACATTCTTGGATTGGCGTGGCGTTGACCTTATTTCCATTATAAAAGATGTCCTGAGATGGATTTAGTGCAGCATTAACATTCTGAGCACGGTTCTGATAGCTTACGTTACAGTTCTTATGGGTTTCAGTAGTAATCAATAAAATACGGGCCCCAAAAGTGGTCTTCAAGAATATTTGGGTTCAGGAATAACCATAAAATTTCTGGTTTCGGAATAACCCATGGCTACTAAATGCTTTTGTTAATGGCTTTATTATCTTTCTCTCGTCTATTTAAAGATATTGATTCCATAAGTAATTTATCCACTATTAGATAGACGATGGAGATATCTGTCTCATTGAAAATAGAACAATAATCATAATTTTTGAACCAATAATATTTAATAACATTGTAAGAGTTTAAGGGAAATATGAAATAACATTTCAAGTTGGAATAATATGATCGACGTCTCTGGAAGAGCGTGTATCATTCTGGTGGAGTAAAATTCATTATTATTAATGTCTTATATTATTCCGGATTCCAAAACGATATATTGAGTTTTGATATACGGCGTAACTACCATTTTGAAACAATAAATGAGCATTTTATGGAGTATTTATTACTTTATTTATTTTTTCCCAGAAGCACGTTATAAAGAAGCTTAAGGCTCTTCCTTCCGGGGTGTGTCATACGAGAATTCAAACACTCAAATCTCATGTTGTCATTAACCTGAAGTTTATTGACTTTGAATTATCCATGCTTAGGAATGTCTAGCTTGGAAAGCTAGGTTCTAACAAGATGCGTAGAACGTCACAAAATGCTCATGGACTTCCTTTTAATAACCTGAAGCTTCTGTCAGATAAGGATGCAAAAAAATTTATGTGTTTCTTGAGACAATTGTCTATTTAACTAGCATTAACAATGGACTTATGATAACTCATTGAATCATGAACATTCCTACAGAGGATTAATTTATGGTGGCATTTGTAGGGCTTATTCGCTGATTTATGAACAATTTTCAATACTTTACGGTATTGGTAAACACATCCACTAGATGGTCTCTTGTGTTCTCCAAACTGCTTACTCTAATTATTTGGTTGGATAGACATTTATGGACTTTCCTATTAAGTCCATTTATCTTTATGGTAAATTGATGAGCTTCAGATACATTTTCTTCAGTTGGTATTATATCGAGCATCAAATAACACGTGTACATATTCATTATGGTATAGTTGAGTTATTTGTAAAGCATCTCTAATTGATTGCTCGACCAACTGTACCATCAATATTGTTTTGGCAAGCAACCTTACATTCCTTATTTACGTGTTTGGTTCACGGTGTCACCTAAATATATATATATATATATATATATATATATATATATATATATATATATATTGGTTTTGATTCATTACGTATCATAATACATCAATTTATAACATTGAACAAGTAATGCCTTATTACAAATGAGACTGTATCCCGCTGTTAAGGGGAGGAAGTTAGCTGTTACAGGAGCGACGTGAAATGTCTCATCTCTTGTCAAGCCTGCAACTATTTTTGGGCAACTATTTTTGGGATACCTTTTGTGTGGTTTAATTAACACCCAAAAACCATCATGAGTAGAGTTTCCCTTGAAAATCAGAATAAAATTATGGAACCAAAAGTTTCCAAAAATGAAATGATAATGTTTCTGCTATGATCATGAAAACTAATATGCCACCGGAAGTTGGCATGACAACCCTCCACTAGAATTTGGTGTAAGTAAGGTTTATAACTTTTAAGGTTCTCCCATTTAATCAGGGGAAGAAAATTCATCACAAGAAGTTGGTGCAAATTATGTTAATAACCTAAAAAAAAATCTCGCCTTAACAAGGGGGGATGTTATACGTAGACGGTGGTTGACCACTCGAACGTTTTAGAGGATAAGCATAACTCAATTGAGATATATTTGATTTGTTTAAGTTAATCTCATGCGGATTATCTTCATACCTTGTAAAGACACGCCATTGTGCACGTGGACTATCAATAGTCGCTGCTTATTATTCATTAGCACCTATATATACCTCAGTGTATTTTTTGAATAATTAGTAATAACAGCATTCTTTTTCCAGTTTCTACTTTTTATCTCGTTATTTTTTAGCCTTAGTTACCTATTTCTAATCAACTGGAAGCTTAAGATAATCGAAGAAATACGACAAGCAGTTCTTTCTGGGTTTTTTGTTGTTATTATTATTATTAATATTATTATTAATATTATTATTAATATTATTATTAATATTATTATTAATATTATTATTAATATTATTTTATTTTTGATAGATGTTACAAAAGAAAATAAAGACACAAAAAAAAAACAACTCGATCAACCAGACTAAATCCCACCCCTAGTTTACTTGGAATTTGGTACCTCACTAGTAAATTGGAAGCCTTATTAGCACCTGAATTTGTTGCACTTAAGGGTCCTCAACCCACCTGAAATTGAAAGTTGACGTATCTCCCTCTTTCTCACTCTGATTTCTCAACTTCCCACCACATATACACACTCTCAATCTCTTTGAGTCAGGCTAGTTCCTATGCACTTATCAAATGGCCATATTTGCCCATTTTGAGCTACTATATGCATGCCAAATGAGCAAATTAGATGGGCAAATCGGCATATTTGGCCGTTTGCACATCGTGGCAGATTCTCTGCCGCGCAATAAAGACTCTCTTGCTGAGTTTTAATCTCAGACGTAAATTTATTTTCAATCTGAGGGTCTCTATATAACTTCTTATTTCGATTTTGACCTTTCATTATTGCAAATCCAACGGCTAATTTTGATCAAATGTAATTTCTTTTAGCCACACACATTTTTAACATACAAGCTTAACATTCACGCATTTAAATTCATTAACATTAGGTGGTGTAAATTTATAAATTTACTTTATTTATAAATTAAATTAAAATAGACTAGTTTTTGACTTAATATGATTTTTCTATTTGTAAATCAACAAATAGATTTAACACAAATATATGTCAAACTCAATTACTAATCTTTGTTACATTGAATTAAAAAATTACATATAATTTTCTGATTGATTTCCTTGATCACCAGGAAAGACCCACCTTGTATCGTATTCCCCTTGATGTAAAAGGCCTGCGATAAAATCTTGAGTAGTCTCAAGAGATTGAGTTTCATCACCAAAACCTGCAAAAAGAACCTCAGGAATGGAGGGACCAACGGGCCGATAGACGTTAAAGGCTCCTCTTGGAGTCAGGGTATAAAGATTCGGAAAGAGTGGACCACCGTCGGGAATTTCCAGAGCCAAATTAACGTCTTTGACACCAGGTGTCATATGGTTTTGTGTCACTTGCTCTGGTGTTTCACTTCTTTGGCTGCTTCTACAACTGCTTCTACGACTTGGTTGACCTTGACTGGATTCATCTGGAAGATCAAAACTCAATGTATTCGTCATTTATGTCAGCTGCCACAAGTAATAATCTTGCATTTTATGTGATCGCCAATAATAATCGTTCAACCTAGCCTGCAATTCCTCGTGTTTGTACCCCCAATAAGTTTGTTCCATAGATTGAGAAGCAATTGTAACAGTGATAGGCTCCCCTTCTAGATTAATACTCGACACCTCCCAGTCAAACGGTGGCATAACTGAAGAAGAAGATGAACCTCCCTGGCTACTAGGATAAACGAAGGGACCGGGCGTTGTTGGTGGAGGTTGTGTAGGAAGAAACTCGGCATCAAGTGGCAATCTACCTAAAGCTAGCATATCCATCCCTCTCAAATTTTGCGGCTCCATATCAATGGTAGGCTTGCAAATTGAACTGAAACAACATAGATAATCACTCATATCAACAAGTTTCTCGATTAAATCATGAGCATCTTCCCATGATCTACCAATTTGCATCAACGTCACGTAATCTTCAAAAGAATTATCCCCGTTTGGAAGTGGGTTGATTGCTTTTACTTTTCTTCCTTCTCGCTGTAGAAGGTGTCTTTCGCCGAAGTACCATACACTTTTTCTAAAAGGAGAATTGAAAAACATCAATTGATAAACTTAACTCTAGCATTCTTTGAGCAACTTCACTTTGGTACTCTGGATGATCAACATATGGCATAATAATAATGTTTTGGCTTGTTCTACAGACTTGTTGAAGCCTTTGAGACAGCTCATAGTATTGACCGTCATCGACCTGAATGGCTAACCAGTTTTCGGTCTGGTACTTCTCTATAATTGGAAAAACAATATTGTGTTGGTGTAGAGCAGGTTCACCAACATGGAAGTAAGTATACCACCAATACTGTGAAAACATTGGAAAATTTAATTGGTTAGTAATTTAACATTTAAAAAATATATGAAATTAAAATTTAATTATTTTTTTACCTCCAAGGTTCCCCAAAAACAATTCAAACTTGGTTTGGAGCCCGAACATTCACTGAGGCCTATGTACAATGAAGATAATAACGCAAACCCTCAGTCATACGTTGGAGTTAATTCTAAATTTTCAAATGCTTTGAGAAAACCAACAAGTGTCACTGAGCTAGCATTTGTAAAAAGTAATTGTCCTAACACGTAAAACACAAACACTCTTTCGAGCTCATCAAAGTGGTCGGCGTTCTCATAACTCATCAGTACAATACAATACAAGGCGGTGTTTCCTTCTTGATTGTGTTGACCACTTCGCTTAGTCAAATGGAACAATATTTCCCTCGTATAGTATTCTCGTCAACATATACATATCTAGCGGTGTAACTCCTATAAACAACATTTTAAAATTAAATTTTAGCTATAAATCCTAAAGTTTGCATATAAAACCAAAAATAAATATCATAAAAATTAATTAGAAAACAAACAAACTTACCGCATTCGAAATCCTTAAAATAAAACGTATTTGTAGTCTTCCACCAACGTTCTAATATTACTTGAACTACAATTGACCGGTAGTTCTTATAGTTTAAAAATTAGAAACGATACTAAGGATATTTTCGAACTATTTGTTTAACTGCATTAGGGAGTCACCCAAACACCGTAACCAACTCAGTTCATCCAAACTCTTAGCATGGTATACTGATTTCTCTCTTGATGATTTGATATATGGTCCTCCAATATACCAGTGCCCGCAACCTGTCTAACATGTTGGAACTTCACCTCTCTATCCTGATTCCAGTTCACTCCATTCTTTGTGGCTTCTGATAGTTGTCATTTTCTGTTTCTTTTATGTCTTAAACTCGTTGTGACAGAAGATTTTTTTTCTAATAAAAACTTTAGAATTTTTTTAAAATTCTTATGTGTCAAATTAAAAAGGAGAATATAAAATTAAGGAAATTATAGCAATTTATAGGCGATAGAGAGTCGGTTGTTAGCGACAAAATCTTTGTCGTTGTCGCTAGCGATAAAGACTCTATCGCTTACTCCATTTTTCATAATGGCACGGCTAGTTTGCCGAGACATCAGGCTAGCCAATTTGACAATATGCATAGGAGGCCTCACTAAGCTGAAGAAGAGAAGAAATGTTCGAAAATCCCTAGAATTCTTCTTCTACTCATTGAGTTCTCAATATCAGGTTAGTAATTCGATTTCGTACCCTAAGAGTGACATTTTTAGGGTTCTAGGTTTCGATTTAACTTCCCTTGGGACTAGAAAAACAAGAGTTGTAGTTTGGGATTGACAGAGAATCTTTGGTAGGAGAAATGTAGGGTTTTTTCTTTGTTATAATTATTCCTTGATATTGAGTATTACTTGCAGATTCATTCCTTCCCAATTAGAAAGATGCAGAAGCTCTTGAATCTCCGAGGTTAGCTATATAATCTTGCTTATTTATATTTACAGTGTAATCGTTATTTAAACTGTTCCGAAGTTGCGGTTGATAACCTTAAATTCCTCATGATAAAAATGATTATTCTGATAAAAGTTTTGCTCAAAGTCCTCTTTTCATACTGCTCCTATGTTCTCTCATATATGTGTTACAAATTACTTTTCTCTTTGTGCATTGTGTGATTAGGTTTACAAGATTCTATTATGGCATTGTAGGAATCTTTCGTTCTGACATAAAGCATTGGAACATATACACTTTACACAAGGAATTCTCATCCTTGCATAGTGGATCTTCTTCGGAAGTGGATAGTAAGGCTAGTCCTGTCAGCGACACCACTAGTCAGGGTTACACAAGAAAAAAAGACGTGAGACCAGTAGTAGATGAGGTTTGCCGCATTTTGGGAAGTGGATCTTGGGGACGTGCTATAGAAGATGCTCTATCTTCTTTGGACCAGAAACATCAACCAGAATTAGTTAATGGAGTCCTGAAGAGGTTGGATAATGTCAAGTTAGCAATGAATTATTTCAGATGGGTTGAGAAGAAAACTGGCCAAGTGCACAATGGGGGAGCATATGATGCACTTCTCATGGTTATGGCTCGGAATAAAGGTTTTGGTGATATAGAACAGATTTTGGAAGAGATAAGTCTTACTGGGTGTGATCTCTCAAATGATAGCTGCATTGAATTAGTTGCCACTTGTATAAATTCCCAATTGTTTAGAGAAGCTTTCAATCTAATACAAACAATGCGTAAATTTGGATATTGTCCTGCCTTTTCGGCTTATACTAAGCTGATTGGTGCCGTAGCGGCGGCCCATGAGCCTGATCTTGCGCTCTCCCTTTTTCATCAGGTGCAGGAAGTAGGCTATGAAGTGAATGTGCCTTTATTAACAACTGTCGTTTGTGCAGTTGCAAGGGATGGCCATGTGGGTGCTGCTCTCTCTTTACTAGATGAGATGAAGAACAAGTCTTTAACTGCTGATATAGTTCTTTATAATGTTTGTATCGATTGCTTTGGAAAGGTTGGTAAGGTGGATATAGCATGGAAGTTCTTCCATAAGATAAAAACACAAGGCCTCGTGCCTAATGAGAAGGTTTATAAATAAATGACATGCAGTGGGTGTCCTCCAGATCGCACCCTGCTAAATACCTATATGGATTGTGTTTTCAAGGTTGGTGAAACTGAGAGAGGCAGAGCCTTATTTGAGGAAATCAAGTCTCGGGGTTTCACACCAGATGTACAGAGCTATTCGATACTTATTCATGGCCTTGTGAAGTCTGGATTTGCATGAGAAACATATGAGAAGTTTTATGCAATGAAAGAACAAAGTTTGGTGCTTGATATTCGTGCCTACAATGCTGTTATAGATGGGTTTTGTAAATCAGGAAAGGTAAATAAAGCGTACCAGCTACTGGAGGAAATGAAAGCCAAGGGTCACCCGCCAACCGTGGTTACGTATGGATCTGTTGTTGATGGGCTTGCTAAAATTGATAGGCTTGATGAAGCTTATAGGCTCTTTGAAGAAGCAAAGTCAAGAGGAGTGGAGTTAAATGTAGTGGTATATAGCAGTATAATTGATGGGTTCGGGAAAGCTGGTAGGGTAGATGAGGCTTATCTGGTCATGGAGGAATTGATGCAGAAAGGCTTAACACCTAATATTTATACTTGGAACTGCCTTCTTGATGTTTCAGTGAAGGCAGAGGAAGTCACCGAAGCCTAGTGGTATCTCAACAAATGAAAGATTGGAAATGTCCTCCCAACAACGTAACATACAGTATCCTCATAAATGGTCTTTGTAAGATTTGAAAGTTTAATAAGGCATTTGTGTTTTGGCTAGAGATGCAGAAGAAAGGTATAAAGCCTCAGTTGATTACCTACATTACCATGATCTCAGGGCTCGCAAATGTTGGGAATGTAAGTGAGGCATATGCGCTTTTCGAGAAGTCCAAATTGAAAGGCGGTGTTCCTGATTCTGCTTGTTATAATGCTGTAATAGAAGGCTTGAGCAATGTTGGCAGAGCCATGGATGCATACGTGATTTTCGAGGAAACAAGGTTAAAAGGTTGTAGCATCAATACAAAGAGCTGTGTTGTTCTTCTGGATGCATTGCAGAAAGCTGAATGTCTTCAGCAGGCGGCAATTGTTGGTGCCGTATTCGGGGAAATGGCAAAATGTCGGCATGCTTCAAAATTGTTGTAACATTAGTTTAAGGATTGAGGCTTATCTGGTCATGGAGGAATTGATGTAGAAAGGCTTAACACCTAATATTTATACTTGGAACTGCCTTCTTGATGCTTTAGTGAAGGCAGAGGAAGTCATCGAAGCCCTAGTGGTATCTCAACAAATGAAAGATTGGAAATGTCCTCCCAACAACGTAACATACAGTATCCTCATAAATGGTCTTTGTAAGATTTGAAAGTTTAATAAGGCATTTGTGTTTTGGCAAGAGATGCAGAAGAAAGGTATAAAGCCTCAGTTGTTTACCTACATTACCATGATCTCAGGGCTCGCAAAGGTTGGGAATGTAAGTGAGGCATATGTGCTTTTCGAGAAGTCCAAATTGAAAGGCGGTGTTCCTGATTCTGCTTGTTATAATGCTGTAATAGAAGGCTTGAGCAATGTTGGCAGAGACATGGATGCATACTTAATTTTCGAGGAAACAAGGTTAAAAGGTTGTAGCATCAATACAAAGAGCTATGTTCTTCTTCTGGATGCATTGCAGAAAGCTGAATGTCTTCAGCAGGCAGCAATTGTTGGTGCCATACTCGGGGAAATGGCAAAATCTCGGCATGCTTCAAAATTGTTGTAACATTAGTTTAAGGATTGAACCTGGAACTTGATTATTATCATGTTATACAAGGGATGTTCCTTCTTACCGGAAAGTGGTCATGTGCTCTAAACGACACACATCTGATTTGTTAATTAGGTTAGTCTAAAAAGTTTCAAATTTGGTGTTATCTCTGGGTAACTGTAAATTGAGCAATCTTTATCAGCTGATGAACTCCGATATTCAATTTCTGTCGGTATTAGTAAAGGAAAGGTACAGGTGTCTTTTCCTTCTCATGGTTCTCCCCTATTGCAGGTTGACACCATGTTAGGAAGACATGAAATCCAAGAGAACACGAATCTATGCCAAGTGGACGTAAGTGCAGGGTAAACTGGGATGGTCCGCATACGAAGGACAAAAAGTGGGTCTTGGTACTTGCTGCCAGCATTAGAGAATTGGATCTCGATGAAGCCGTCAAAGGAGGGTTTCCCGAAGGTAAGCTTTGTTCTCACCAAGTACTTCGTCATTATAGATGCTTTCTTTCTCATTAGCTTTTATTATTTACATTTATTTCTTGCAGATGAATGGTTAAGGGGGTGCAATATTAATACAAGGAGCTTTTCTTTTTTTGGATGCATTTCAGGAAGCTGAACATCTTCAGCAGGCGGCAGTTCTTGGTGCTATACTCTGGGAAATGACAAACTCTCAGCATATTTCATGATTGTTGTAAACATTTGTTTATGTATCTAATTTTAATTTGTCGAATACAGGATCTGTTTTTGTGAAAAATCCTGCCATCCAAGGTTCTGTATCTTCTCACTGATAGAGCTATTCTTGGGAAACCATTTGCTTCCAATTCTAGTCTTCATCTGTCGGCCCCATACCTTTTTTTTTCCGGGTTACAGTTGCTTCCTGAGGAGAGGTATGTTTTAGCCTGAGCTAAGGCTGCAAGTGAAGGTGTTTTATATTAAAGGCCTTGTTTCTAATAAATCCAAGTTCCAGATTTGGGCACACCTCTTTCCCAGTTTCAGTATTTCAACTTGCTAATATACAAAAACGAACCTTGTCCCAAGCTCAACGAATGCAGATTGCAAATTTAAAACGACTTCATAGGGGAATGATATTGACATTGCAAACTGAAGCTCCCTAGTTCTCAAGTTTATAAAGTGAACCCACTTTGATGCACGAATGTGCACTCACCTCGTATTCTTGCTTAGGATCTCATCCTTCCGGATGCGTTAGACAATCATTTGCCGTCTACAACCCTGGATGCGTTTGACAACCATCTTCTGCCTCGAACCCTGGTGGTACAACCGTACAACTAAATCACTGCATATTTTCACACTTTCTTTCACACAAATCACTGCATATTTTCACACAAATTTGAATTTAGAGTAGATACTAATGTTACTTTTATCCATCAGTTAGCAGACATGCTGTATCACATAATTGACCCATTGAAAGTCGGTAATGAATCAATTATTAGTTGGTTGAAAACTTAAAACTCCTTCTGTCCAAAAATAAATAAATTATCATTTGCAAAAAGTTTAATGGAAATGTAAACATGAAATCGTTTTTTTTTTCTTATTTATTTTTGCGTTGGAGTTTTGAATTAATATATCTCATAAAGACGGATATTTATTATCGTTGTATTGTTAGAATTTTTTTAAAAGATCTATGCTTTTCTTATATAAAAAAAGGATAAAAAAAAGCCTGAACCGAGTGTATAGTTAAATTTTTAAAGACATGTGTGAGTTAAATATAACTATTTTTTTAAAAAAGTTTAAAATAATTTATAAAAAATTATTTTAAAAAATAACATATAAAAAATAAGAATATCCATTTATTTAGGACAAAAAAATAAATAGTAAAAAACTCATTTTTTATGCGATGGAATGAGTATAAACTATAAATACTCATCTCTAAGTTTCTAACACCTCAAACCATCTCTCTCATATTTGTGGACCACCAAGAGTCAGATGAATGCCGACCATTAAGTTCCAAGATTCAACCCTGTGAAGACCAAATTGATTCACAAACAACCAATTAAAACATCAGGCTTAGTGCACCATTACCTATTAAGATGAGTTACAATGTACAGATTTTGGCGACATATCAAGATCCAATATTTCTTCTGAAGCACACATTTCAAATGCAGCGAGCGTAGCAGAGTCGGACATAAGTGTTTTTGGATATCCCAAATCAAATGAATCAGGATCATCTCGTTTACTTAACCATTGTTGTTCTCCACGCTAGGAACTGTATTTTTTTTTTGTAAATTCATAATATATTAAACCAAACCAAAAAGATTAAACAAGGTTATTTAGAATGTTGGGTGCCCTTATCTCCACGCTAGGAACTGTATGATACCCAGTATAACGATCATTTTTAGACATTCTTAATCAAAGACCCACAAGAGAGCAAATTTATTGATAATTGGTAAAAGAATTACAAATGGAGGAGAATCATAACCAAAACTTTCTCAAAGAAAGAAGATAGTAAATTAATACTACAGTTGACAACCTCCCATTTGAGTTCCGTCCACCTATGTTTAATTGGCATCAGTTATCAATTACTACATTTTTGTTAGATCCAACGCTACACAAAAGAAAACGCCGCAGAAAATTTGCCACCAAGAAGACTGAGAAGCTCCACACGATAGCAAGGATATCACGCATCGATTTCCTTTCGGTAGGTATGGGAACACTACTAAATCGAAGGTACATATTTGAAAACTATAATCAACAATAAACAAACAAATTCCAAAGGAAATTATACTTACACTTTAAGTAAGCGTGATAATTCTTTTCCTAAATCTATATCTGATAATTCAACACACTTATTTGGTGTTTCGTTTTCCAGACGAATGATTCTCATTCTCTTGCATTCATTCCTCCATCACAAAACAAACAATACCGTGTGCAACAGCACCTAAAAAGCAAGCAATTATAACATAGAGCAAAATTACATCAACAATACCCAATGGCGAGTGTCAGAATAGATGAATTTCCATTGTCACTAATATATGTGCCTTCAATTCTTTCCTTGTATAAATTAAAGTCCCAAACTGAATCTAGTGTTCCCTATATATATATATATATATATAAACCTTACTACTATCATCAATAAACCTTAGTAATACTCGTCTCTTCTTGTTTTCACAGTTACTTTTTTTTTTCGTACAATGTTTCAAATACTACATTATCAGAACCTATAATAGCTTATCAGTTAGGAATCTTAGGATATTGGACTACTACAGTACCGCCGATACCCGCCTGATATTACAGTTCTACTAACAGACAACTGTTTACATAAAGTTCGATGTGTTGTGCTTATATACATACATAAACAAACAACTCTAAAACCAAATCTACCAAATCTACCATAGGAGGTTTTCTTTATTCACATAAGTAACTAGAAGTTTAGGTCTCCCCGTGCCATCATCTGGCTTATTTAATTGGTTCAGCTCAATCGAGGCGCCAACATACTCGGCCTCTTCTTTAGCGAAGAAATTTTCTGAATGTAGTCATGCAACAGATGCTGGTGTATTAATGGACCTCTTAACTGTCTGTATTATTTCGTGTAGAGCTAGACAGCAATGGAACAAGCAAAAGAACAAGAAAGAGAGACATCCTATACCACTTAACTCAGCATCAGGCATAAAGTGGAGGAGGTAACCTTCGATTTGGTTTTTGAATTGATATCGTCCACAAAAGATCTGAATCTGATTGCACAGTGATCTTCTCTTTCCTCACGATATTCGAAGTACTTATTAACCCTCCAAATTTCATCTCAGTATCATCTGGAAATGAATCAAATTCGGGAAAAACATAAAACTATGCATTCTGAATTCAAACTTCCAAACAGAGAAACAGTTGGTAGTTAAAACTTAAACATACACAGAGCAACTCCATGACAGGATAATAACAATACATGAATATATATATATATGATGATGATGACTTATGGTGAATGAGATAAACCTACCAAGATCCCATTGCAACCCAGAAATTGTGGCTTTTGCAGAGGCCGTAGCGATAGGGATGAGCCCACAATGTGGGCCTTCTAGAGATGACAAGATGTTGATCTCATGGCGATGGTTGCTTGGAAGAAGTTGGATAAGGCAGTCATCAGATATAAGAACTATCCGGGTGTCTGAGAATTTACAGAGAACATTGATGTTTCCAATCTCATGATCGAATCTTCCCCCAAGTGCTCCAGCAACAAGAATGCATAGCTGCAAAATAAAGAATTTCTCAAAGATCACAATGCAAAAGCAAAAGTGATTTGTTTTCAGTACTTATGATGACCAAATAACTCATTGAGTTATATAGTCTCCCAAAACTGACGATGATTGCACACTCAAAGCTATCAACGGAGAAAGGATGGTTGAGTGATTCGGTCATTGGATTGCTCAATCTCCATCGAGTTTGAGGCCACGTGGGAACTATTCTAGACAATCCTTTCTTGGTACTCATCCTTGCAACTTTTCTTTTTATCTCATATGCCAAGATTGGCTAGCACAAGACAGGAAAATCAACCATGCAACAAGGTTATCTATCAAGATAGATTGTGCAGTAAGCAAATGTTACCGAATCAGGATAACCACTAGAAACTGTTGAACCACCTCTGAAGAACCACTCCACTATACAAAATAAACACACTTTGTGATTACTAGACAGCTCTGATCACTAAATTGCTCAGAAAATCACTGGAACACTAGAAATTCACACTCTGTTCCTTGATTTTTTTCATCTAAGTATTTGATTGCTGGAGCACTAGATTAACACCTATATCCTAAGAAATATAAACACCTGACTAGGTTATTACAGGGAAACTGGGAACTGAAACCAAGATGATTACGAAATAGCCGATAAGCTGAAATCTAAGTTCTTGGTGAATAGACGATTAGAAAATCAAGGTCATATCCACCAGCCCCACATCCTCTATTTGCATACCTATAACCAAGTAAGCCAAGAAAACCCCAAAGATACAGCTCAATAAAAATCTGTAGTTTGACCTAGATAATGCAACTACAAGTTCATTAACATCCCATCACTTAACAATGATCAGATTCAATCAGCAAAGACGAGCATTTCACTTACATCAGATTTGTCCACATTTGGAATAGCATCCAGAATAAATGATATGCACTTGTGAAGATCCGTGAATATCCTGATCCTGTGATTCATCCACTGTTTGGGATCCCTAAAACACATCATAACCATAAGTATCCCAAAAACCAGAATTTAACTCTTGAAACAGAATCAAATAGACATCAAAGATAGGTTTACCAAATTTGCATAGAAGTCTTTAACTTCAGCTCTAATTGAATCCATGTCTCTACGAATTTTGGATGAGGGTGCATTGTTGTCATGGTCTAGCAGATTTTTCTTGTTTCATGTTTGTTTGGGTTTTACTTTTGTTGTTATGTGTGGTGCAATTAAAGTTAGATGCCATGCTGGTATGCATGTGTAGATATATATATACTTATTTTTTCACTGGAGGTGTTTTTGTTTGACTAATTAGATGAATTATCGATTGTTTCTTGGTTGAGTTGTTGGTTTTTAATCTAAGTTCTGTTAATTGTTATAGTTGTATTAATATTTCAACTAGTTACAGGTGGTTGATTCAGATATATCTCAATTGGAGTCTGATAGCTCACAAATCATGTATGTTATAACGAGAGATCAAACGAGAACAATAATAGAAGAAATAAAGAACACAGGGATTTAACGTGGTTCACTAACGTGGTTCCGGCAAACAAATGATTCAAGGCATATCAACAAATCTCCACCTTGACTTGAATCCTCCCAGCAACAGAAACAAATGCACCATGACAGTGCCAGAACATTTCTCTGCCTCAGATGCCCCTAGACAGGGGCTCAGACTATTGACTTGTGATATTGAGCAAGTCCAAACAATGTTGGAACTTGCTCTCAGGAACTGGCTTGGTGAACATGTCAGCAGGGTTATCAGCTGTCCCTACCTTCTTCACTTCAATTCTCTTCTCATTTCTCAGAAAATGATACCTGACATCAATGTGCTTTGTCTTCTCATGATGGACTTGATCTTTGGTTAAGCATATTGCACTCAAGCTGTCACAATACACTATAGCTTGATCCTGATGTAAGCCTAGATCATTAACCAGCCCCTTTAACCAAATTCCCTCCTTTGCAGCTTCTGTCAAGGCCATATACTCTGCCTCTGTAGTAGACAAAGTAACCGTAGGTTGTAGAGTTGCCTTCCAGCTTACAACAGAACCTCCAAGAGTGAACACATAACCAGTCATAGATCTCCTACTGTCCACATCTCCAGCATAATCAGAATCTGAGAAACCAGCCACTAAACATCGGGTATCGTTCCCATAACAGAGACCGACATCTGAGGTACCTCTAAGATACCTGAAAATCCTTTTAACAGCTTGCCAATGTTCCTTCCCAGGCTGAACCATAAACCGACTGACCATACTAACAGCAAATGCTAAGTCTGGTCGAGTGCAGACCATAGCATACATCAAACTTCCAACTGCGCTAGCATATGGAACTCGAGATATGTACTCTTTCTCCTTATAAGTCTGAACCGTGTACATTCCCAACTTGCTGTTAGATGCCATTGGAGTATCTATAGGCTTGGCTGAAGACATTCCAAATCTGCTCAAAATCTTCTTGATGTACCCTTCCTGTGATAGGAATAACTTTCTCTTCTTCCTATCCCTATAGATTTCTACTCCCAGAATTTTCCGAGCAGCACCCAGATCTTTCATCTCAAACTCAGCACTGAGAGACCCCTTCAGCTTCTGAATGTCTGATTTATTCTGAGCAGCGATCAACATATCATCAACGTATAGAACTAGATAAATACGTGAACAATTCTGCGTATCATTGTAGTACACACAACAGTCATACGGACTCCTGTGATAGCCAAGATGCACCATATAACTATCAAATCGTTTATACCACTGCCTGGGGGACTGTTTTAGCCCATATAAGGACTTCTTTAGCTTGCAGACATAATTTTCTTTACCTGGAACTTGGAATCCATCTGGCTGGCTCATGTATATTTCTTCTTCCAACTCTCCATGCAGGAAAGCTGTCTTCACATCTAGTTGCTCAAGTTCCAGATCCTGATGTGCAACTATGGCTAGTAGCACTCTGATGGAAGTGTGCCTGACCACTGGTGAGAAAATCTCGTTGTAGTCCACTCCCTCTCTCTGATTGAAACCTCTTGCAACCACTCGTGCTTTATACTTGACACCCTCTGCAGCTGACATTCCTTCCTTCTTTCTGAAAACCCACTTGCAAGTAATTACCTTTCTATCAGCAGGAAGTTTTACAAGCTCCCAAGTCCCATTTTTGATAAGAGACTCCATTTCTTCTACCATTGCGGCAAGCCATTGTGCTGACTCGTTTCCAGATACTGCAGCCTTGTAGGTGGACGGCTCGTGATCCTCCACCTCCTCGGCCACCTGCAATGCATAACCTACCAAATCGTCAAACCTGTACCTCGCTGGAGGTTTTATTCCAACCCTTCTAGGTCGGTCTGTAGCAATGCTCCGATGTTCAACTTCCTCTGGTGGTGCATTCTCAGACTCATCTGCATCTTGCTCTTCGGTAACTGATGGTGGTAGTTGGTCGTCAACCAACTTAGGTGCCTGATTCTCCTCTGGACTGAATTGCACCTCCACCTCCTTAACACCAACCTCATTTTCTGGTGCATCAGTGACCTTCTCTCTGGATGTCAGCATAGAATTTTCATCAAAAACTACACTTCTGCTCAGTATAATCTTATTGTCAGACCAGATCCTGTACCCTTTCACACCTGCACCATAGCCCATGAAAACTCCCTTCTTAGCTCTTGGCTCCAACTTCCCTTCATCTACATGATAATAAGAAGTACATCCAAAGACCCTCAGTTTTGTGTAATCGGCAGCTTTTCCAGTCCACACCTCATAAGGTGTTTTGCAGTCAATGCCTGTGTGTGGGCTCCGATTGATAAGATAGCAAGCTGTTGAAACCGCTTCTGCCCAGAACCGTCTAGCAAGACCTGCATTCGAAAGCATACACCTTGCTTTCGCTAAAAGCGTCTGATTCATTCTTTCTGCTACACCATTCTGCTGTGGTGTAGCCCTTACTGTGCGATGGCGAGCAATACCCTGATCTTTGCAGAAATCATCAAACTCAGATGAACAAAATTCTAGACCATTATCTGTTCGCAGCCTCTTGACCTTCTTCCCAACCTGATTTTCTAACAGAGTCTTCCACTCCTTGAACTTACTAAACGCCTCACTTTTATGTTTCATCATGAATATCCAAGTCATCCGGGAATAATCATCAATGATAGACAGAAAATACCTGTGACCGCCCAGAGACTCAACACGAGAGGGACCCCAGCAATCTGAATGGATATAGTCCAGCGTGCCTTTGGTCCGATGAACTGCCTTAGGAAACTTGCTGCGCTGTAGCTTCCCAAACACACAATGCTCACAGAACTCAAGGTTCTTGGTCTTATGACCCCCGAGAAGATTTTCCTTTGAAAGAATTTGCATTCCCCGTTCGCTCATATGAGCAAGCCTCATATGCCATAATCTGGTCATATCAGATCCCTGAATTTCAGTTGAAGCAACAACTGCAGAACCTGTGACTGTTGAACCCTGTAATACATACAAAGTTCCATGCTTGACACCCTTCAGAATCACATCAGAACCTTTGCAAACATGCAAACCTCCACCTTCACCTTTAAAACTGAAACCCTTGCTATCTAGCAGACTCAAAGATATCAGATTCTTTGTTAAGAGTGGCACATGCCTGACTTCCTTCAATGTGCAGAGCCTCCCATCATGTGTCCTAAACCTGATTGAGCCGATTCCAACCACCTTGCAGACAGACCCGTTTGCCATAGAGACATTGCCCCCATCTGCACGGCTGTACGTAGTAAATAACTCTCTTTTGGGACATATATGGTAGGACGCCCCAGAGTCAAGGAACCACACATCAGACTGATGTGTGTAATCATCTGCTAACAGAACAAAATCTCCCTCAGATGTGTTTCCACATTGAGCTACTGCTGCAGATCCAGAGTTATGTTCTTGTTGCTTCTTCTTCTTAGGACATTCCCTCTTCCAATGACCTTTTTCCTTACATATGGCACAGACGTCATTTGGTAATTTATAGCCGAAATTTTTCTTTCCCTTCTTACCGTCCTTGCTTCCCTTTGCCATCAACCCGGAAGCCGGATTTTCTATACCCTTTCCAGCAGCCTTATGTCGCATCTCCCTGGTATGAAGAGACGACCTAACCTCTTCGAGCGTTATAGTATCCTTTCCGTGGATAAAAGACTCTCTAAAATTCTCATACGACGGAGGCAGAGACACCAGCAACATTAAGGCAGCATCCTCATCTTCCACCACCTCATCAATGTTACGCAATTCAAGCAGAATAGTATTAACTTGATCTAGGTGATCTCTAAGAGGCGTGCCTTCAGACATGCGCAGACTGAAGAGACGTTGCTTCAGCATCAACTTGTTGGTCAGCGATTTCGTCATGTAGAGGCTTTCCAACTTTAACCACAAAGCAGCGGCCTTTTCCTGATCTGCGACTTCAGTGATTACGTCGTCCGCAAGACACAACATAATCATAGAGTGGGCCTTCTCTTCCATAGTCGCATACTCAGCGGTGGATGTATCTGCGCCCTTCTTATCTGAAGCTAACGGCAACCAAGACCTTGTTGCTTCAACAAAGCCCGCATCTTGATTTGCCACAGACTAAAACTATTTCTCCCGGTAAACCTGTCGATCTTCATCATGGATCCGGACATCGTTCTCGGCGGAAATCGAACCTCGCTCTGATACCAATTTGTTATAACGAGAGATCAAACGAGAACAATAATAGAAGAAATAAAGAACACAGGGATTTAACGTGGTTCACTAACTGTTATGTTAGCTACCTCCACGGCAGAGAAAACCAGAGTTTTATTGCTGAGCAGAATACCAAAGATACTTTCTCTAGGTACAACGTATGCCTATATATAGGGCAAAAGGAATAAACCCTAATTCGACTAGAAAGCGGAAAACAATCCCCTCGGACTCCCCGTAGTATTCCGGCAAACAAATGATTCAAGGCATATCAACAATGTATGAGGTTGATGCTTTCAAAAAGAAGTCTAGCTAGCATCTTCAGCAAGTCTATCTATTTAATCAAGGTTGGGAATTGGTTGTTTTGGATAATTTTTAGGATTTAGGATACAAGATTCTTTAGCAAAGGGTATGTTTTCCTTATTTCTCGAAACTTGTCTAGGCATCTTCCTACTCAGTTTCGAACTCTGAATATGAATGAGTCCATCAACAACTGATCATGTTGAGGTTGGACCTGGGAGACTGAGACTTTTGGTCATAGACGATGTGCTGCTAAAGAGGCAGAGCCTCAGAATTTATTAAGAGAATAAAAAGCATGAGTTAACAGTGTGTTACAATGTACTCATAATGGGAGATGAAGTTAAACAATGGTGGATGGTGTATGGTCTGAAGGGATTGATGGTGGCCGTAGAAGTTGGTGGAGGTTGTGATGTTAGAGAAGTTGCTGGACTGATTAAGAACGATGAGTCTTGTAGACGTGAAGTGCTAAAGGTGTTCTGAAACAATAATGGTGAATCTATTAAGCTTTGCAGTAGCTCATAGTTTGTAATTGGAGCTGTGTAAGGGATATTTGTTGTTAATTTTACTTATACAACAATAACTATTACAAGTTAATTTTGAATTGTGAATTAGTTAGAGTTATGAGATTTAAATTTTTGAATTTTAAATTTTGAATTTATAACTGGTTATTAGGGATGGGAATTGCTAGTCTTATTGTTGGTGGTCATTAAGGGAGCACAAGCTAGTTCAATAAGCTGGATGTGCATATTTGGAAGGAGTGAACTTAGTTTTTTATTTGGAAGCTGATTGTATAGTATGTTAAGTGATAATAATTTACTAATAACATGTTTGTTTTTTCCTTTGTCTTGGTAGAGGGTTCTATATAGGGGTATTTGTTGGAATTTCATCTCCTTAATATCTATGCTTTAGAATTAAACATCATATAAAGCTAACAAAATGATGAAATCAGAACTTGACCCTGGTATTAACATGTTGAACAACATACAAAATCAGCACCCTATGTAGCAAGAATACTATATATGATTCACGCCAAAAACAAATTGTGTACAAGGACATAGAAAACATAAGACACTTAACCTTTCATGACTTATTATTGACTTTTATTTCCTTACATTACTTCATGATGGATAGATAAAACAAATTTTATTTTAAAACAATCATGAGGCTAGAAGTGAGTCCTAGTTATGCTTGCCACATATCACTTCAACCTTTCCATCTTGAGTTGGAGGACACCTCATGGCTACATTGGACACCTCATAAGACATGTCAAGCTAGTGGACATGTCATGTTTAACCTTATCTAGCATTTACCTTAAGCTAGTCTTTAATTTATGATTAAACCATAAGCAAACTAGAATGCGGATTACGACTAATCCGACTTAAATTAATCTAAACAAGAATTACTTTAAGCTAATGGGGATTTGTTGCACAAAACACAATATGCTAACATCCCCCACTTGTTTAAGCAACAAAAAGAAATTTTGTACTAGCCGCACACTCAAGTCAAATAGTACGTTAGTCTTCGACTATAGAGACCTACACGTCACATTTAAGATGCATAACTCATTCATACAATCAGAAAACTAGATGACCCATTATTCTCAAGTAAAACATTTTTATTTTCAAAGCATAAAACATTTTACCGGATTAACCTTATGCCAAAACAAGCTGCACAACATATTTTCAAACCATAAAATATAAACATAATTATAGAATCAACCAATGTATGCTCTTACCTCAACCTTAGATCCTTTATGATTTCAATCCGAAATCCTTTATGCCCTTTTAGTCGTAAATTGAGCATTATGCTCAATTATCAAATCTGAATTGTACTAATTAAGGCGAACTTTATGATCGATCCTTTATCCCACCTTATCTCAATAAACATGAGACTACGTATTGTATGGTCTATCTTTATGATCTCAAAATGATATCCCCATCCTCTTGTTTCGAATTAAACACTACGCTCAATATCTTTATGAGACTAAGTAATTTAGGATGTAACCTTTATGATATCGAATCGAGATCCTTTGTCTCACATAATAGACTACTTTATGATCTAAAGAGGTAACTTTATGAGCATATACATATTATAAGAATAAGGGAACAAACATGATGATGAACAAGCAAACATTGCACTCCCACTGATTTTCAAATTCTACTATAAGTTACAACAAACATACTTATTATCACTTTATACATCTATTAACACAAACCAAATAAATAGCATGTCAATAAGTAAAACATAAACATCTTAAACTCAAAACAAGACTCGGTATCATCGTAAAACTTTGGGAAGAAAATACGACATACATGAGTCCTAATAAGTTTAAGACTAAGTTCTCATATGAAAAAAATATTCACCTATATCAGACTTGATTCACAACAGATTTCATAAATATGAATCACCTTTGGGAAGATTCGTATTCATAATTTCTGAATGAATCAAAACAAACCATCACAATCACATATTTCTCATTAAAACACTTTCGCATACTCTCAAAGTATCACTTTGGAAATACTTAGTCGAGTAATGAAAGTTATACAGATTGTACAAGTTATAATTTTCAAAACAGAAAAAATTCAGACTTGATACTCACAACAAAAACGCCATCTTCAAAAGTTCAAAAATACCACAAATGTGAATGTACCTTTATTGTGATACATAAATCTTCTACAACTGCTCCAATACTTGTTATACTGATTTTTCAACCCCACAACATCAAGTATGAAGTACCAAATCACATATATGAGAAGAACTACAACTTTTGAATGAAAACAATCCAAAACATCAATCTTACAACCATCCTATCTACTGAATAAGTAATAACTAGGGAAATAAAAGTTGAATGTTGGAATTTCATCTCCTTAATATCTATGTTTTAGAACTAAACATCATATAAAGATAACAACATGCTGAAATCAGAACTTGACCCTAGTATTAACATGCTCAACAACATACAAAATGAACACCATATGTAGCAAGAATACTATACATGATTCATGCCAAAAACAGATTATGTACAAGGAAATAGAAAACATAAGATATTTAACCTTTCATGACTTATTATCAACTTCTATTTCCTCACATTACTTCATGATGTATAAATAAAACACTTTTTCTTTTAAAACAAACATGACGATAGAAGTGATCAGTCCTAGTCATGATTGCCACATGTCAGTCCAACATTTGCATCATGAGTTGGAGGACACCTCATGGCTACATTGGACACCTCATATGGCATGTCAAGTTAGTAGATATGTCATGCTTAACCTTATCTAGCATTTACCTTAAGCTAGTCTTTAATGCATTATTAAACCATAAACAAACCATCATGCAGATTACGACTAATCTGACTTAATTTAATCTAAACAAGAATTACTTTAAGCTAATGGAGATTTGTTGCACAAAACACAATATGCTAACAGTACTACCTCAATCTTTATATAAATTTACCTAAAGTCTTTTTTAAACATGTTTGTTTTACCACTATATAACAACTCTATATTTAAATTTGAACTTTTATATTTCTCATTCCAACCCAGCTTAACCAACAAATTAAAATTCAACAATATATTCAAAACTATTTAAAAAATATATTCAAATTTATTGGCTTCTATTCTATTACTTTTACATAGATCTTGTGCCTAGTGTGTTTACCCATCAGCGTTTAAGAATAAAGCTTCATAAAAGAGAGAGATCAAGACCATAAATTCTTGGCTCCAAAAAAGATTTTAATTATTAGATTTTAACATTAGATAGTTCCAAGTACATGCCAAAAGGGGTAAAATACAGATATGAGGATTAAGACTCCAGGTAACATAGTCATATTAGAGAATGCCCCAAGTTCTCGAAAAGAAACCGATTAGGCACTATCATTCACAGAATTTGCATGAAGCACCATTAGGGTTCTGTCTCTCCAACATGACTTGTGCAATCTTTGATGCGCATTTGGGCCTGCGGTTTCTGGTAGTAGTTACCATGCTTCCTGAAAGGGTTTATGATGTAGAACATCTACTAAATTTAGGATTTATATTTTTTTTTTGTTAATTATTATTATAGGTATTTCTTATCTTTTAGAATTTATTTATTTTAAGAAGTTTTTTATTTTTAGAGTTACTTATTTTCCAAGTTAAGTTAATTAGATTTATAGTTATTTTATTTTCCTACAAAAGGGACAAGCCTATTGTATTTTTACATCACGTTAAAAATTATTCAATGAAAACATGAGTTAATCTCAATTATCTCTCTTTTCTACCTTATTTTTCTATATTCCACGCTTTCATTCTCCATCAAGTGGCATCAAGATCCTGTCTTCGATCCTCTTATTCTTTTCCATCTAATATTTTTTATCCTTTCGTCGCTTCTACCTATTGAGATCTCTGAATCTTTTCGTCTAAACTATCAATTTATTTTAAGTTTATCAACAAAAAAAAATCTGATCATCCACTTATTTATATCATATTTAATTTTGATCACGTATTTCGCGAAATTGCGGAGTTACAAAAGGAAAGTCGTTGAAAACTCGAAAAAAGTGAAAATTATTTTGGATCAATTGGATTGGTCATATCTCGATACCCATGTGGTTACTCCTAAACTGATACAAGCGTCGACACAATCAGTTGCTTCATCAGTAATAGAATCACCATTAATACCTGATTTGCAAGTTTTCAAAGTTATCCAAGATGAAGTCCAATGTGTACCTATTGTGGAAGATCAAAAGCTAGTTAAGAATAACGTTGTCGGTCAAAAGTGCTCCACAAACATTATTTCTAAGGTTATTTCGTACAAAGGCGACATTAGTTTTTATATCAAAACGATCTATTATATGGTATTCTAATCGATAATTAAAGTATATTATTCGTTGGATGGGTCACCTGCAGTATCTGGTGAACTAGAGGTCCAGTTTTTTTTTAAGATGGTGGGCCTGGTAAAGAACCTGTTTTCAGTATTTTGTCAATTCGGAAGGAATTCTTTTCAAGATGGCGGGCCTGATATAGGACATCTACTAGATTTATCATTTATATTTTTTATTATTAATAATTATTATTTTAGTTTTTTTTTTTTGGAATTTATTTATATTTAGAAGTTGTTTATTTTTAGAATTACTTATTTTCCAAGTTAGTTTAATTAGATTTATAGTTATATGGTTTTCCAATAAAAGGGACAAGCCTATTTTTACATCACATTAAAAATTATTCAATGAAAACATGAGTTAATCTCAGTTATCTCTCTTTTCTACCCTATTTTTCTATATGTCACGCTTCCATTTTCCATCATTTTCAACGAAAATATAATATTTAAAATTCGTATTAATAATGGAATAACTACAACTTGTACATTAGAATTACAGGTATGGTATTCATCTTGTTCTCTTATTAATTTTTAAAAACATAGTGTAGCTTTTGACGCAAGAGGATCCTACCCTTGCAGGCTGGAATCTGACTAGATTTGATGAACCCCTTGAGTTCTGGACTATAAAATGAGGGGTTGATTTGGATCTTCCCATCAATCACGAGTTTGGTAGTTAGATATAGTCTATTTTCATAAAGTGATAACAAAACAAGAGCTATTAAGTTTAAGACTTCTCAGTGATAAAGCATGATGCAGGAGCAACCTACCTATTGCCATTATCATATATAATGTTGCACAAACAAAAAATAAAATTCATAAATAATTTTACCTGTAGAGCATGATCTGTGTGGTCATCTAGCAAATAGAATGTCAAAGACTCTAGTAGCAAATCCCTGGTTATACCAAATGAAGTTGCCAAATCATCAATTATATGTCGCCATTGTGCGTCAGGCTTCGTCCAATGCCTATCAAAATGGATAAAGAAAGACTTATAAAGTACGAATAACTATTTTCAGCATAAAAAACATATAACAAAGATACAAACGCTCGCTTTGCAACAAACACATCAGAGCTTCCATATAAAAAGAGAACATCATTCGCATCTCTTAAAGTTTCAAATGGATAACATCCTTCAAACCCCTCTATATTAGACCTAATAAATGACGATGGAACCCCATTCTTCACCATAGACAAGACCTCTAGCTCCTTACTTACTCCCCTACCGAATTATTGTTATATATCAAGATTTGATAAAGCATTATCTATAAAAAGTGTACGCAATCCTGTGTTGCTTTCAAACTCAGGCCACGCTCGAGTAATTACAACATACTTCCTATCGCATAAGAGTGAACACCATAAACTGTAATTAATGTGTCGTGACCTAACATTATCCAAAATAGGATGCTTATGGACCACTTCATGATCTCCAAATGCTGAAAAACAGATACGGGCAGTCAAGCAGAGGGAATGTTCAATGATAAATAAAAAAAAGACTATGTAAAATTATCTCTTAAGAACTCGTACAATCTTTTGATAATAAAGTGAGAGAACATAAATGGATAAACCTGTTTAGCCTTTTATACATTCTCTTGAAGGTTATGCAACTCTTGTTGGGCATAGAGTTCCTTTTATCGAAGACTCCAAAACCTCAATTACATTGGTAAGCTGCGATAAAAACTTCCACAATATGTAGAGGTAACTTTGTTTTTATTTCATCTACTTGAAGAGTACCTATAAGAGATATTGTTAAGGCATGTACTACCAAATTATATATAAAAGTTCAAAGATACCTCCAAGACTTAAAGAGTGAAATACCTATACAAGATTGTACCTATAATGATACAAATCGCTTCAAGATTAAAGTACTTCTACTCTTGGCTCGGATGTCGGAATCTACGAATGAACTCCGGAAAATAAACTCCTCTCTTCATGTATATTTAACCCCTTTTTATACCCAAGTCTTCAAAGTCTTTCGACAATTTTCTTATTTAATTAGTATGGTATATAATCATATAGCTTACTAAATAAATTGAATAAAATTTATGGAAAATATGGAGAATACGTGGATTTCATACTAACTTTTATTTTCTTCTTTGTTTATGAGATTGCCTCCTCTTGATTTCCATAGGTGAAAAATATTATATTAATCATTTAAATTTTATACACAAGACAAGTTAAATTTCCATTGGTGTCCCAGTATATCATATTGACAGCATTGGACCCCAAAAGAATATCTTGTCATTTTAAGAATTAATTCCAACCACACATCCTAAGAGCACCCACAGTGGGGCGAGCGAATGACGGACCAAACCCAAATTTGGTCTTTGGTCCGTCCAAAACCAAGCGTAGTGGGGCGAGTATATTTGGTGTTTGGTCCGGAATTTTTACTGTTTGGGATCAAATATGATCCCAAAACTGGACCAAACCCAAATATAGTGGAGCGTTAACCTAGACTTGCGCCCTTTGCCAGGCGCTACGCTGACTCTCCTTCTGGTGCCAGGCGTTTATCTAGACGTACATTTCGTCAGACGGGCGTGAACCAGAAGTCCGCCCCATCAGACGTTCACCCAAGAGGACGCCCCATCAGGCGTAACACCAGAAGCACACATGGTAACAAGCGTTCGTCTAGATTAACGCCTGTGTTGGGCATTCGGCTGGATTAACGCCTGTAGTGGGCGGGCGCGTAAGAGACCGCATGTGTATGGGGCGTGCGCGTAAGCGAGCGCCTACATAGATAGCCGTTGAGATTTGTTACCGTTGATCAACGACTATATATTGGTTTGTATTTTGATATACCTATAAATGAATTTATACCCTTTCGTTCCCATTTCGAAACCACACCTTTCACATTTCAAATAATCTAATAACAAAAATTATTTTTATCTTTCTTTTTCATAATTAAGGCTTACAAAAATCTTAGTATTAATACAGAGAATTTTCCCATAGAGGAAGATTTATCCCTTTGTCGAAACATAGTATTATATTATCCGGCAAGATCCATACTGACTTTTTTAATGAAACCGGTAACCCAATAACTGGAACAGAGCATGTCTTTTTTGTCGATTTAAGGAAATAGGTAGGGAAGTACTATATTTTTCAACTTTAACCGCGGAGGTGAATGAAAGAAGAATTATGAATGAAACTGATGATGAAGTTGTTGCCAGATCTCTTGAGGAATGGAGAAGATTGATGTGATTCGTAAAGTGGTAAGAAAAGTTCGTTAAGACTTGTGAAGATTTGGATTTAAATTTAATTTTTAAGACTAAAAATAACAAAACTCAAGTAAAATTGATAATTAAGTTGAGAGAAAACTGAGGTTAGGTTCCACTATTTTTCCAATTTTTATAATGATTAAATTCAATAATTATAATCATGCAATTCTAACTTTTAATTTGATTCTAAAATGTTGCAATAAGTAAATTCTTAAAGTAACAATTGTATAACACAAACATGGAATATCTAAACCCTAGGCAAAGCATATACCATCTAACGAAATCACAATTGCTCTATAAAAATTATTAAATCAATTTTTTAATTAGGGCAAACGATCGAAAAATAATTGCATAAATTAATTAAAAAACAGTACCACATAATTTTTGGAAAAAACAGCTTCCACCGTCGCCTCGGAGATGGGGTTTAGCTCCTCATATTTATGACTTGCTCAGAGTTACAATTCATTGCTCAAGATGTATACAAATGATGAAAATGAGAAAAATAAAGTAAACAGTGAATTTGAAACGATTATATGCGTTATAGATTCACTTTCACAGAGGGTCTGGAAACAAATGTTACTGATTGAATTGATCGTTGCAAACTGGATGAAGATTCTGTTACAAACTGGATGAAGATTCCGTCGCTTTTTGGTTGAAGCTTCCGTCACCTAATCCTGTTCTTCGTGCACCAGCAGCAGCAGAATTTCTGGATTGTTTTCTTGTGTTTTGTTTGCCTCCTGATCTCTCCCCAATCCTCTCTCTCCTCTGTGATTCTTCTACGCCTCTTTTTATCCCCACAGAACCCTACAAATCTCCCATTTAATCCTCAACAGGATCCTCTTTTAATGGTGGTTATTCCCGATAACTCGGTGATTTTTTTCTTCTGATTCTTGGATGATTCTACTATCTCGTAATTAATCCAGAATATCTTTTTGATTGTTACTTGATTTTATCCCGAGCATAATACCTTCACAGAACCTCTACAGGATATCCCGTTAGTTATTACTCTCTCCTGATTCACCGAGAATCAATTATCTGCCGTGGATTGGTTGTGATTTTGTTGTAGTGAATCATGCACATGATAGGGAATAATATTTCCCTGTCTTAACTGTACAAAATCCCAAGAATATCACGTATTAATCTACACAGTTGAGTGAAGATATTCTCCCGCCAAATTGAATTTTTGAACCGTGAAGAAGGGGGTACCCATATCCACTGTTCGGGTGCCTTTATCATTTTTTGGGGGTGCCTTTAGTAGTTTTTCGAGCCAATTTTTCCCAAATGTTATTTCTCCAAAAGTACCTACTATTACATAAAATCACAATATTAGTACAAAATCGAGCTTTAACAAAGAACAAAATGAGAACAAATTAGACACGAAAACGTGTCTATCAAATACACCCAAACTTATTATTTGCTAGTCCTCGAGCAAAAAAATTCTAACTCACTTTCGCAGGCGTCGCGATTGCACTTAGCGTGTGCAATAAGCCTTTAAACCCCTAGGTGTCTCTAGTGGACGAGTCTTGTCTCGTGAGGGTTTACAAGAGGTGTATCCACAAAACCTTTACTCCAACCCTAGATACTTGTGAATGCTTAAGGGTAACACTAAACAAGCTATTTAGTTGGCTACAAAATTCTTTGGCTATGGGAATCATTACCCTATATGAGTCCAATTGTTGTACACGAGTTTTCACTCAGCGTACTTAAATTCATACAAGAATTTAAAACTCTACTTAAATAGTTGTTCATCCACGATACTCAGAATCTATCAAAGTACAATCACATGAAAAGATTTAGAAGATGGATATAGACAAAATGAAGTTTGCACGTGTTGACTAAGGTGAACAGTGTTTCCCATATCTGTCTGAAGGTCAGTGCCAGGATGCATGGCTTGAGATACGCTCCCACTAGTCTTAGTTCTTAAACTAATTATCGACTCAGATGGTATATACAAGGGTCACAGCGGTCGATTTATTGAAAATATTTTAAATGCATTGACAACACACATTATAGTTCTCATGGATCCTGCATTCCATGCTTGCTTAGGCGACAGAGACAGGGAGAACACACATGTATTGCTATCAAAGTGTCAGTCATTTTTTTTATTTTTATTTTGGATAATGGTCTAACTAATACAATAAGTCTAACTAATACAATAATGGGGCTTGATCTCAAACATTTTATCCTGGCAGTGATAACAATTTGATATTGGCGCCCCACCAAATCACTTTGAGAAACACAAAAATTGTAAAAATAAAAACCGAGGGTGATATGGTCAAGATAGATTCCGAGAAATGGTGACAACTATCATGTTATTTCTAACACCTGAGCTAGGAATCCTTTTATGAATAGACCATTTAGCTGGGCACACCAATTCCTATAGAAAAAAAGCTAAGTTTCCATCTACCTAGAATGGTTAGTGTCACCCTGAATTGTTCACAAGTTTCTAAAGTTTGGAGTTTTATTATTTCAACTAAAAGTTTCTCCTTTACCCCCAAACTTAAACCTAACATTGTCCTTAATGTTTCAAATTAAAGTGCAATACCAAAATATAGTTAACTAGAGGAATAAAGAGGTAAGTCAGAAAGATAGTACCTGGGCGAAGCGTAACAATCCTTCTTTGGAGAATAAGACAGAAAAATAAAAACAAAACCTACAAAAATTTACTAATGTACAATAACATCCTTGATGGTCAATCAAGGTAAGCAGGGTCCTCCAGAGGGACCTCCTCAACATCACCTGCAGGAAAAGGCTCTAAAAAGGGTTTCAATCTTTGACCGTTAACCTTTGAAGAACTACTACCATCCAGTGTCTCAATCTCAATAGCACCATGAGGATAAACAGTGCGAACTATAAAAGGACCCGTCCACCGAGAACGTAACTTCCCGGGGAATAGATGCAAACGGGTATCATACAGAAGAACTTTTTGACCCGGAGAAAATGACTTTCTTAAAATATTTCTATCATGCACAAGTTTCATTTTGTTCTTATACTCCTTAGCACTATCGTATGCATCTCTACGAATCTCGTCCAACTCATTGAGTTGGAACTTCCTATGAGCTCCCGCCTTGTCAAGCGAAAAATTAAGTTGCTTTACAGCCCAATATTCTCTATGCTCTATCTCGACAGGTAGGTGACATGCCTTGTCAAAAACTAGACGATAAGGTGACATTCCAATGGGGGTCTTAAACGCAGTACGGTAAGCCCATAAGGCATCAATAAGCCTCAATGACCAGTCTTTCCGATTAGGATTAACTGTTTTCTCTAAAATACGTTTTATCTCCCTGTTGGAAACCTCTACTTGACCACTAGTCTGTGGGTGATATGGGGTAGCTACTTTATGGGCAATACCATATTTTTTCATCAAAAGCCTAAATGGTCGATTACAAAAGTGCGACCCTCCATCACTAATTATAGCCCGCGGTGTACCAAAACGTGCAAATACGTAATCATTCAAAAACTGGACCACAACCTTGTGGTCATTTGTTCTACACGAAACCGCCTCAACCCACTTAGACACATAATCTACAGCAACAAGGATGTAAAAGTAACCAAAAGAATTAGGAAAAGGACCCATAAAATCAATGCCCCACACGTCAAAGACCTCAATAACTAGAATATGGTTCAAAGGAATCATATTTCTACGGGAAATTGTTCCTAACTTCTGGCAACGCTCACAAGTAACACAGGTGGGTGTCTTTAAACAACGAAGGCCAATAGAATCCACACTGCAATATCTTAGCAGCGGTTTTCTTAGTACTAAAATGACCCCCACAAGCATGATCATGACAAAAGGAAATAATACTGGACTGGTCACTCTCAGGTATACATCTCCTAATAATCTGGTCTGGTCAATACTTAAACAAATAAGGATCATCCCAAAAGAAATGCTTAACCTCGGCTAAAAACCTAGAACGATCTTGTTTACCCCAATGTTGGGGCATTCGACCAGTAACAAGATAGTTCACTATATTCGCATACCAAGGTAATTGGGAAACAAGGAAAAGTTGTTCATCAGGAAAACTATCCCTCACAGGAGGGGAATCGTCAGGGAAATCAAAGACAAGCCTAGACAAGTGGTCCGCTACTACATTTTCAGCACCCTTTTTGTCTCTAATTTTTAGAGAAAACTCTTACAACAAAAGGATCCATCTAATCAATCTAGGTTTAGTATCCTTCTTGGACAGAAGATACTTTAAAGCAGCATGATCAGTAAAGACTATGACCTTAGAACCTAAGAGATAGGATCTAAACTTGTCTAAGGCAAAAATAATGGCTAACAATTCTTTTTTTGTGGTGGTGTAGTTTAGTTGGGCATTATTCAGAGTTTTGCTAGCATAGTAAATCAGATGAAGTAATTTGTTTTCTCGTTGACCTAGCGCAACACCAATAGCATAATCTGAAGCATCACACATGATTTCAAAAGGTAGGTTCCAGTTAGGTGCCTGAACTATGGGGGCGGTAGTGAGTAAAGTTTTAAGCTTCTCAAAAGCTTCTAAACAAGCATCATCAAAGACAAACTTAACATCTTTTGCAAGCAAATTGCAAAGAGGTCTAGAAATCAAGCTAAAATCCTTAATGAATCTACGATAAAAACCAGCATGCCCTAAGAATGACCTAATATCTCTTACGGTTTTGGGAACCTGTAAATTCTTAATAAGGTCAACTTTGGCTTTGTCTACCTCTATACCCTTAGAAGATATGATATGCCCTAAAATAATTCCTGACCGAACCATAAAATGACATTTCTCCCAATTAAGCACTAAATTCTTTTCCTTACATCTAGTCAACACTAATGTCAAATGATGCAAGCACTCATCAAACGATGAACCAAACACAGAAAAATCATCCATAAAGACCTCTAAAAACCTTTCTACCATGTTAGAAAATATACTCATCATGCAACGCTGAAAAGTGGCGGGTGCATTACACAACCCGAAAGGCCTGCGTCTATACGCAAAGGTACCAAAGGGGCAGGTAAAAGTAGTTTTCTCTTGGTCTTCTGGCGCAATAACAATCTGATTATAACCAGAGTAGCCATCTAACAAGAAATAATGACTATGTCCAGATAATCGCTCTAGCATTTGGTCGATGAAAGGAAGGGGAAAGTGGTCCTTCCTTGTGACCTTGTTCAATTTTCTATAGTCAATACAAACACGCCAACCCGTGGTCACTCGGGTTGGGATTAATTCATTATTTTCATTCTGGACTACAGTGATACCTGATTTCTTGGGAACTACCTGAACAGGGATGACCCACTTACTATCTGAAATAGGGTAGATAATACCCGCATCTAGCAACTTAAGCACCTCAGTTCGAACTACTTCTTTCATGTTAGGGTTCAGTCTACGTTGCATCTCCCTAGAAGGTTTGGTGTCATCCTCTAAATGAATCTGATGCATACAAACAGTGGGACTAATACCCTTAATGTCTACTAAGGTCCACCCTAGATCTTCCTTGTTGTCTTAAATTACGGTCACTAGCCTACTTTCCTGATCACTATCCAAGTCGGATGCTACAATTACAGGTAAAGTCTCGGATGAGCCTAAAAGAAGGAATTAAGGTAGAACTAGAAACTGGTAACGGTTCGAACTTAGCTTTCCATCTATTAGTATTTAACACATGGGTAGAGTCTAACAGAGCATTCACTTGATTAATGGTGCTAATATCGTCGAAATCTAAACAATTCTCTAGTGTATCTTCAGATAAGATGTTTGGTAATGACTCCTGAACTAAAGTTTCTATCATGTTCACCTCTTCAATGCACATGTCATCTAACTCAGAGGGTTGCTTATTAATATGGAAAATATTTAGTTCAATAGTCATATTACCAAAAGACAAATTCATAATACCATTTCGACAGTTAATGATCGCATTAGATGTAGCTAAAACGGGCGATCTAATATCACAGGTATCTGGTTTTCTGGGTCAGGAACAGGCTGCGTATCTAGGATAACAAAATCCACAGGATAAATAAACCTATCGACCTCAATAAGAACATCTTCGACAATACCACGAGGAATTTTAGCAGACCTATCAGCTAACTGAAGTGTTATCCGTGTAGGTTTTATGTCACCAAGTCCTAGCTCCAGGTACACATGATATGGAAGTAAGTTCACACTAGCTCTTAAGTCAAGTAACGCTTTCTCCACATTGTATTTACCTATGGTACAATAAATGGTATGGGAACCTTGGTCTTTATACTTAGGAGTTGTGTTGTTATGGATAATTGAACTCACATGACTATCTATAAAGGCTTTTTTCTGTACACCAAGCTTTCGCTTTCGCGTACAAAGATCCTTAAGGAACTTGGCATAAGTAGGAATCTGCCTAATTGCATCTAATAAAGGAAGATTAATGTTAACTTGCTTAAAAATCTCCACTATATCATTAAAGTTGGATTCCTTCCTAGTTGGTACTAGAAGTTGTGGGAATGGTGTTTTGGGCACGAAATCAGGCTCAGCGGGAACTGCATTGGACTTATTAGAGACTTTATCAGTCTCTTCAACTATAGGCTCAGAAGGGTGAACTACACCATATTCATTATCGGGTAAGGTTACCTTATTGTCTACCACTCTACCACTCCTAAGGGTTTTAATTGAATTCACATGGTCAGAAGTTAACTCATGAACTCCTCTAGGGTTGGGTTGTGGTTGACTAGGGAACTTGCCTTTTCCTCTCAAAGAACTCATTCAATTGACTAAACTGGGTTCGTAAATCATAAATAGCCTGAGAGTTAGCCTGGATAATCTTTTTATTGTCTTCTAAATTTTGTTCAACCGATTGCTGAAACTTAACAGTGTTATGAGATAAAAAGGTGAGAGACTCTTCTAAACTCATGATCTTCTAATCTGAAGGGCTCTGAAATTGTGCTAGTCCAGAAGTATTCTTAGTATAACCAAAACCTGGGGGAACCTGGGGGTTACTAGACTGACCTTGATTTTGGCCCTTAGACCAAGAAAAATTTGGATGGTTTTTCCAACCAGGGTTATAGGTTTCTGAATATGGATCAAACTTCTGACGGTTATCATATCTAGTGTTATTATAAAGAGCATGGGCTTGCTCTTCAACAGTCTGTCCTTCCCAATATGACTTGGGCTCTATTCCACAACTATATTGACTTAATTCTAAGGTTCTAACCTTTTGCTATAGCTGCAAATTTGGCCTCTGATTCAAGAATTCCATCTACCCTATTGACATTACCTCTGCTCAGTAGAATTTTTCTCTGGGGTTCCTTACTACATTCCCATTGATGGGTATTTTTGGCAATTTCATATAAAATGTCATTGCCTCATTAATATTTTTACTCTCTAAATCCCCTGAACACAATGACTCAACCATGATCGTTTTTGGATAATCTAGCCCTTCATAAAGGATCTGGACTAATCTTTTTTCTTCTAAACCGTGTTGGGGACATTGTATTACTAATTCGTTGAGCCTTTCCACATACCTATACAAAGATTCTCCTTCTTGTTGCCCAAATGTGGAAATGTCTTGCCTAAGAGATGATATCTTGTGCCTAGGGGAAAATTTAGCTAAAAAGGCAGCGATAAGTTGTTCATATGTCTCGATAGATTCAGATGGCAAACTATATAACCAAGATTTGGCCTTGTTTTCAGGGAAAAAGGAAATAACCTAAGTTTCAAATCTTCATTAGACATGTTGTGAATTTTTAGGGTACTACATATTTCTTCAAATTCCCTAATGTGAAAGTAAGGGTTTTCATTTTCTTTCCCTAAGAAGAGTGGGAGCATCTGTATGATCCCAGGTTTCAACTCATAGTTTGCTTGAGTTTCACCTAACTTGATACATGATGGACGAGAAGTCCTAGTAGGATTCAACAAAGCTTTCAAGGTTTTCATTTCTGGCACAACTAGAAAATTAGGAATGACTTCCTCACTGAGAGAAAAATTCTCAAAACTAAGGTTTCGTCTCTCAAAAGAAGGGTTTCCTAAATTCTCAATTTCAAAGGAAGAGTTTCTACTTCCGTCACTGATCAAACGACCAATAGAATCTCTTCTCCAGGCACGCTCACTGGCATGCAATAACTCCTAATCGGAAGGGAATTCTAAACAAACACAAATAAGGCCGACTCAACCAAATCAAACCTATTGAATTTAGCAAACAAAAAGCATGATGGCTCCACTTAGATTGTTTCTAGACCAGCTTTTATTCTTCCAAAAGGCAATTAGTTACAGTTTTAGCGAATCCCTCAGAGCGATCCGAATTAGATTAAGTCGATTAGAAGCAGGATAAGCTCTAAGGAGCTTTGATAACCCTGCCTCTTTGGCAACTTTTCCCTGGGTTACAGGGCGGCTCTATTAACTTAAAATAAATCTTCCTGAACTTTAAGTTAAGCTAACAAAGTAACCAATACAATCCTTTTGAATGATTTTCCAATAAGCTCGTTACCTTATAGGTCTCTTTCTAGTTCGCGTTAGGTAACGTGTTCCTAAGGCGGGCAGAAAGGATACAGTGATGAAATCCGAACCCTTATCTTATATGGCCAGTTTCTGCCCTTTACTAGAAAATAAGTTCCGTATTCAAGTCCTCAACATATATGCATACGAAGGAATACAGAAAACCCACTTGCAGGGGATTCGTGGGTTGATCGAGGCTTACCTCCCGTACCAGACGGGGGATGAATCGGTTGTAGTCGACTCGGGCCACCGACTCCTGTATCAGTGTACGAACCCGAGGGGCCGAGACAATATCGTAATTGTCGTCCTTCCCTGTGCAGTTTATATTTAATACCCTTATGTAGGGTTTAAAAATTAATAAAATGTCCAAAGTCCAAAATAAAGTCCAAAAAGTGTCCAAAATAAAAGAAAATTACAGAAATAATAAAAATTCCTAATATAATTTTCTAAACAAACAAAATCTAAAGAAAATAAATCTAACTAAAAAAAATAAAATCTAAAAGTAAGAGTCTTTGTCTTCTTCTCCTTTCTTTAAGCTTTAACTTTTAACTCCAAGTCTTTAACTTTAACTTCAAGTCTTTGATCACCAAAGTCTTTGGCTTTATTTCCTTTCAATCCAAGATCCAAACCTGTAGCAAAAAGAGAAATACCCAAAGAACGTAAAATAGAACAAAGTAAAAATAAATAAAATAAAAATCTAACTAAACTAATTAACCTAAAAAAAAAAATCTAAAAACAATTCTAAAAACAAGTCCGCGTCGGCGGCTCCAAAAATTGATGTGATTCGTAAAGTGGTAAGAAAAGTTCGTTAAGACTTGTGAAGATTTGGATTTGAATTTAATTTTTAAGACTAAAAATAACAAAACTCAAGTAAAATTAATAATCAAGTTGAGAGAAAACTGAGGTTAGGTTTCCACTATTTTTCCAATTTTTATAATGATTAAATTCAATAATTATAATCATGCAATTCTAACTTTTAATTTGATTCTAAAATGTTGCAATAAGTAAATTCTTAAAGTAACAATTGTATAACAAAAGCATGGAATATCTAAACCTTAGGCAAAGCATATACCATCTAACGAAATCACAATTGCTCTATAAAAATTATTAAATCAATTTTTTAATCAGGGCAAACAATCAAAAAAATAATTGCATAAATTAATTAAATAAACAGTACCACATAAATTTTGGAAAAATAGCTTCCATCGTCGCCTCGGAGATGGGGTTTAGCTCCTCATATTTATGACTTGCTCAGAGTTACAATTCATTGCTCAAGATGTATACAAATGATGAAAATGAGAAAAATAAAGTAAACAGTGAATTTGAAACGATTATATGCGTTATAGATTCACTGTCACAGAGGGTCTGGAAACAAATGTTACTGATTGAATTGATCGTTGCAAACTGGATGAAGATTCTGTTACAAACTGGATGAAGATTCCGTCGCCTTTGGTTGAAGCTTCCATCACCTAATCCTGTTCTTCGTGCACCAGCAGCAGCAGAATTTCTGGATTGTTTTCTTGTGCTTTGTTTGCCTCCTGATCTCTCCCCAATCCTATCTCTCCTCTGTGATTCTTCTACGCCTCTTTTTATCCCCACAGAACCCTACAAATCTCCCATTTAATCCTCAACATGATCCTCTTTTAATGGTGGTTATTCCCGATAATTCTCGGTGATTTTTTTCTTCTGATTCTTGGATGATTCTATTATCTCGTAATTAATCCAGAATATCTTTTTGATTGTTACTTGATTTTATCCCGAGCATAAGACCTTCACAGAATCTCTACAGGATATCCCGATAGTTATTACTCTCTCCTGATTCACCGAGAATCAATTATCTGCTGTGGATTGGTTGTGATTTTGTTGTGGTTAACCATGCACATGATAGGGAATAATATTTCCTTGTCTTACTTGTACAAAATCCCAAGAATATCACGTATTAATCTACACAGTTGAGTGAAGATATTCTCCCGCCAAATTGAATTTTTGAACCGTGAAGAAGGGGGTACCCATATCCACTGTTCGGGTGCCTTTATCATTTTTTTTGGGTTCCTTTAGTAGTTTTTTGAGCCAATTTTTCCCAAATGTTATTTCTCCAAAAGTACCTACTATTACATAAAATCACAATATTAGTACAAAATCGAGCCTTAACAAAGAACAAATTGAGAATAAATTAGACACGAAAATGTGTCTATCAAAGATGGAAAGGTTCAGATTTCATGTATCAACCTCATTTCGAGATCCTAAGGGTGATGGAAAAATACAACCCTTTTGTGTTGATTGTTCTTCGAAGATGTTTAGATCGTCATCCAGGGCGTAATGCCACCTGTTAAAGGTTTGATTATAGGTTTTGTGGGTATATATATTTGTAAACCCTCACGAGACATAACTCGTCTATTGGGGCCACCTAATGGTTTAAAGGCATGTTGCACATGCTTAGTGCAACCGCGACTCCTGCGAAAATGAGATATCTTATTATCTATTGATGTATTGTTGTTCTGAATAAGTGATATTGGTTATTTATGATACTTCCGTTAATTTATTCATTACGACGTAGTAAGCATATTGATTATACAAGAGCTAAAAAGTAGACCTAAACTCACTTTCGCAGGCATCACAGCTGCACTTAGCATGTGCAGCAAGCCTTTAAAACCCTAGGTGCCCCTAGCGTCTGAGTGGTGTCTCTGGCGGGTTTACAAGAGATATACCCATAAAACCTATCCGCAGGATTTAGAAATTGTTATTTCTCACCAAAATCTGACCATAAGTGTTCGATCAAGTCATTTCACAAACGAATATGTGTATCTTTGTTGTGTACTGCACGTCGGCGTTGCTCAACTCTCATTCTCAAAAGTTCAGAAGTATTTTTTCTTGAAATATTTACCGGTGCATGGTTGCTGCGTTGATCATATTCATGTGGCCAATCACCGGGTAAACGCTCATCCTCCACTATCATATTATGTAAAATGATAACTGTTTTCATGATATATGCAAGTACGTCTGGATTCCACATTCTTGCAGGTTGATTGACGATGTCAAATTGATTTTCCAATACACCAAAGCCTCACTCTACATCTTTTCGGCAACCCTCTTGCATTGCTGAAAATTTCTGTTTCTTCTGGGAATCTGGATGTTTAATAGACATAACAATAGTAGCAATCTCTGGGTATATTCCATCACCCAGATAATATCCCATATCATATTTATGTCTGTTTACAACAAAGTTCACAGGGGGTGCTTTCCCGTTGCTCTTTAAAAATATAAGAACAGTTCATCACATTAATATCATTGTTAGAACCAGGCATACCAAAAAATACATGCCAAAACCAGAGATCATATGACCCCACTGCCTCCAGCACAATACTTTCACTCCCTTTGTGCGCAATGTAAGCACCTGATTCCGCCGATGGGCATTTATCCCATTCCAATGCATGCAATCTACACTAGCCAACATCCTTGGAAATCCCCCATCCTTGTTCTCATTAAGAAGCAGTTCAACATCACGCTCAGTTGGTGTGCGCAAATATTCTTTCTCATACAAATACACAACCGTCTTACAAAACCTACAAGTTGCTTCCAAAACAGTGGTTTCTCCAATCCGTAAGTACTCATCTATTGCATCGACCGCACATCCATAAGCTAACATTCGTATTGCTGCTGTAACTTTCTGATGAGGGGTTAGTCAAAGAATCCCAACAACATATTTTTTTTGAACAAAATAATTATTTATTGATCCGACATCTCCCAAAATACGGTTGAACAATTCTCGTCGCATTCTAAAACTTCGACGAAAAACATTAGGTGGAAACGTAGGGTTGCTGCAAAAGTAATCTTTCCAGAGAAGTTTTGCACCGGCCTCACGTTCTCTTGGTATTTGGATACGAGTATGTGGCTAATTCATAGTTGAAACGATCAATCCCAAAGTGACTGCTTGGTTATTTTGGCTCAATGCAACCAAATCTTCGTCTGATGAGTACAAACTATTATTATCATCATCATTAGATGATGAAGAAGAAGAAGAAGAAAAAGAAGAAGAAGAAGGAGGAGGAATAGAAGAACAAGAAGCATAATAGTGATTGTTATTCTCATAGTATTCCATTGGTTGGTAATGTTTGTAGTTTTGGTTTGTATACTTGGAGAATCGAGTGTTCAATTTATAGGCATATTAAGATAAGTCTTTGAGTTTTTATGTGACCAAACACTCTTGGTATTTTAAAAATTAACTGTTGAGGAAAGTGGGGTGAATAGACGCATCAAACATATGAAGTGTCGGTTGAGAAGACAAGACCAAGCAGAAAAAACGACAAAGAAAAAATTAAATATCTTTTTGAAATGACAATACAAAACAGACATAAATGACAAAGCACAGATTAAAAATATCTCTGGAGATGACAACACAAAGCAGGTAAAAGACAATGCAAATGTAAGAAAAGTCTTTTGAAATGACAATTCAAATCAGACAAAAGATATATCAAAGAAAAAAATATCTGTTCACAATTCAATGCAAATGAAAGACTACCCATTTGTATCTTGAATCCCGGACGCCGAGCGCGGGGGCATAAATGGAGGCAAAGATGATCTCGATGTGTAGTTACTTGATTGCATTGTTGATGATGATCCCTGACCCACGGTATTCCATATTTGTGGTGAAAAAGTTTAAGAAAAAGTGTCAAACCCAATGGGTGGTTGTTGTTGACGAAAATGGGCCAGCTGTAACTCCAAGTTGTTGATGTGAGTTTGTTGACCCCGTATTTCTTCATCTTTTGCCATGATAAACTCCATCCTCTCCTTCGTTTCATTTAACCTAAACTTACGAAACTCTTGCGTAAAATCAGCATATTCTTGAACCAAACCATAAGCTTCGACCTGTTATGAAAAAAATTAAATCACATTCTCACTCATTTTTATATACTAAAAAAAACCGTGGTTTGTTGTATACTTACTATGACAATTGTTGTTGAGGAAGAATGGATACATGTTCATCAGGTTCTTGGATGTTGTGTTTAATACGGTCACCATCATACCCGTATGTTTCAACCTCCCAATCGACTTTGGTGACATATTTCTGCAAGTTAGTTACATGTCGCCAATACTCCATATACAAATCATGCGTAACAACATACACTAATTGTTTTGCAGGGACCACTTCGTTTTCCCTCAGCTCGTTAGATTCTTCATTGTTCAGGTTGCTAATACGAGTAGGCGGGTTGATGGGAACGCCCCATTTTTCATGGTATTTCCTCCAACACCGTTATCCGAGATACACGTTATTCTGTGAAAAGAAAATAACTATCAACAAATAAACCAATCAACTAACCGAAATTCCAAGAAAATAAAAAACAATCATATCAAAATAAATTACCAACTCACAGTGCCTAGCCAAGCAAATATAACCCTTTTCTCTAAAGGCGGAATCCCACGGTTGCCAGGTCACATCGTCTGCAGTCAACTGATTAAGAAAAGTCCTTGACCGAACAATATCAATACTCTTTTTTCGTGTACCCTTCCACCGAGAACTTCTAGGCCACACTGCTTCACTTTCACTAGTTGGGTTCTTTGGTCGACATCGTACACCCAAAACTAGAATGTGAAGACAACCAGCGAAATAAATAAATTAGCAACAAATAAACATTTAAAAAATATATAAATAATACTAAGAAATTTACCTCCAATATTTGGAAGGGTCCGGCTAGTGACTTTTGTCCCCTGCCAGATGCGGCGAGACCGTAATACAATTTCGGAAAAGCAGCACTACCCCAGTCATAATTGCCAACTGCATTTAGATCCTCAAAAGCATCTAATCATCCAGCATCAATATAGTTTTTTGCATTGGAAAAGAAAAAATTTCCCAAAACATACATACAAAAGGCTCTGGACACTCTCTCAGCAAGTATGCTATAATCGTTAGCCGCAACCAACGTTCCTGGCTCAAAATATATGCTCAAAAATGCAACCGTAATTGTATCTGAAACTCATTGGTTCAGATTATGTTCTCTTTTACAAACTTCACTATCTTTAATTTTTGGAAAAACATGCGCCTGGACATATTCAAATTGGTATTTCGCCGAGTCATACGGAATACCAATACTTAATCCTATCCACATGACCCAATCAAGCGGTGTGAACCAAATCTCACCAAAGTAAAAGTGAAAAATGTTTGTGGTATCCCAAAAACGCTCAACAATATAGTCAATCATGCATGTGACGAATCTACTACATCCATGATCTATAAGCGGTCCCATCCTGCCTTTTCAATAATGTATTTAACCCTAGGGATGTGTTTAGTAATACCTGGATAGGTATGAATTCCAATTTGAGGGAACCACAATGTATATACTTGAATTTTGAATCGGTTGAATATGTAATATTCGTCGATATGTGACCCTGAGCATCTTCCACAACAGTATAGTTCGCCAACCCGGGAACATCGGCCATTTCTTCAGTATTGGGGTCTACTTCTGGATCCTCAACAGTTTTAGCTTTCTTGTTCCTCTTTTTTCGACCAACGAATCTCGACGTGACATTGCTCAACATATGTGCAAACAGTACATACAAGTTTCAAAATCTAGAGTAATCCTCACAGTGTACAAATATAAAACTCTACATTAATCCATAAATCCACAAAAATAATAATTTCATTATTACAAAATTAATTATCTAATAAGATAATCAAATGTACAAACATACATAAATCCTCCAAATTATAAAATTCATGATTCACAAAATAGTCCACTACGAATCAAATCATCAATTGTACAAAAAGTCATCATAATTCCTTAATTCTATAATTCCATAAACAATCTTAATTCCCAAATTTCAAAGACAATCAAGTCAATTAATCATAAAATTAACCACAACACAACTCAAATTAACCAACAACTTAATCAATTCTAACTTCAATTCAAAAAATTCTCATCAATTTTTTATACCAATTTACAACTTCCATAAACCCTAGAAATATACCTTGCTAGAATTGGGTATATTTTTAGGTAATAAATCAAATACAATTTATATCAAAGTTTAAGTTTATTACATTGCTTACTTTGAAATAATCCTTATTTGGATTAATTGGTATCAAATCTGCCAAGCTTTTGCAAATATTTTGCAAATTTGAAAAGAGGTTGAGCTTGATTTGGAGGGGAAAATGGGTTGAGTGGTAGGTGGCTGGATTGGAGTGCGTCTGTTCGTGTTTGTGAAGTCTTCAGGAGAAAAAAAAACTGTGGAGTGGGAGAAGAGAGTTGTGCGGGAATGTATTGGTCCGCCCCACCAGGTGCTCACCCAGCCCTCCGCCTGGTGAGACGCGCGTTCGGCTAGGGAAGCGCCTGATGATTCAAGCGGATGTATAAGTGTACGCCCGTCTCAGCTGAAACACGTACCAGCTGCACGTGTAGAAAAATGACCAGGCGTTTGGATATGATTCTGCCCCATCAGGCGTTCGACTAAGAGAGTGTCTGTCTCTGGGGCGTGCATCTAGGGGTGCGTTTATCATCAGGCGTTCTTTTGGGTTACGCCTCCCATCGAGGGTTCATCAAATGTCCTCCCCACACAAGCGTTTACATAGGCGTATGCGCGTTTCAACAGACGTATACCTAGCCGTGCGCCGAACTCTAGGTGTTAGCTTAGACAACCGCCCGACCAAATTTTACTCCTGCACTGTTGTGTTTTAGAGTAAAGAGTAAAATTTTTACTCTTTGGTTTGGTCTAGTTGTCCCACTGTGGAGGCTCTAAGCTAGTAATTTAGGATGGGGTCCGAATTTTCATTCATTTTAGTGCAATCGAACTTTATTTATTGGATTCTGCAAAACTAAGTACACATTTAATCTTTACAAAATAAATAAATAATAAATACAAATTTAGATATAAAATATATCGTGTTTACACACTCATCATAAGTAGAATGACTTAGGAACTTGCAAGTACAAATCCTTATTTTAAAAAAGTTAATTCCAGGAGTTATGATTAATTGCGATAATCATATTATGATTTATAACACCTCTAACAAGACGTATTATGGAGAAAAAAAACTATGTTTTTTCTCAAAATATTAAAAATATCTTTAGAACAAAATAACTAAATCAACATTCTTTTATGTAAAAACACTTCAAAATTCAGACAATTAAAATATTATTTAATGTTTAAAACTTGATTTACTTCCAGAGGAGACCCTATTTCGTACTTAAATGGGTGGTCCTAAATCCTGTTTCTCTAAAAATCTTGATACTTAAACAACAAATCTAGATATGTTGCGGGTTCAATTTCGTGGATTCCATCGTCTCTCCCAGGGAGTGACATCTTTGACTATGAATTAGCAGGAGGTAGATTTTTGGATTCTGTGGGTACTTTTGTTTGTGACTCATCATTTGATTAATCAATCATTCACATAAAATTTTCAAATATACACTCTTTAGAGGAGTGTGTACATAATTAGACTTTGATAATGTATACACTCTTCTAAAAAGGATATATTTAACATATTCATTTAATTGTTAATTAGTTAACTGATGATCCAATTACCCTTTATGTTTAGAATCTCGATCCTTTTCATATAATTCTTTAAATTAAATCAACATTCATGAAAGACATGTAAAAAATCAGACTCCCAATTAATATATCATTTTTTTCGATATAATGAAAGGTTGATATCCAAATGGGCAACTATAAAATGCCATGTGTACACACTAATTCTGATGGCCAACGCAACGTTTCTCCAGCAATTATTGATAGTATCCACGTGTCTTTAATATTCAGCAGTCAGCACTAGTAGATAATCCTTTCAAAATAGGACCCAAATAAAAGATATTTTCATGCTATCGTGTCGGCCACGAAGTAATCATACGCATAAAGCGCATATTAGAAAAACTTCAGGGGATTAAGCGTAAATTTCTTTCGTTTTCGTTCAGTCTCTCTCTGAGAAGAAAGAATAAAACACCCAGAAAAGTAGAATTTCTACTGTTGTTTCAAAACCCTAATTTATCTAATCAAACTTAATAAAACCCCGAAATCAGTTACAAAAATCCATAGAAATGGAAGGGAAATGGATAAATAGAGGAGATTTACGGAAAGATAAAGCACGAGCATTTCAGTTGAGAATTCGAAATCGATTTAGAGTTACTGTTGATAAACATCGTCGTAATATACCTAGATTTTCATCATCATTAGATGGTACTACTATTAATTATTCATCAAATGTGCACCGTTGGATGGTTTCTTTTCGTATTCTTCGGAGGGATTCATTATCTCCCTCTTCGGTATTCTATCGCAAGAGAGGTATAAATCAATATCTTAATCATAAATTTTTCAATTTATTATTTTTTGTTTTAATAATATGGGAATGAATCTATGTATGTAATTTGTTGAAAATTCACTGCATAATTTGAATAATTTTCTTAAGAATTGTGAAAAAGTTTTTGGGATTGAATTAGTATAATTGCTTGTCCATAGTGTTGTTAGTGTTTTCTAAAGTGTTGTAGAATTCTGAGAATTAGTTATAATCTTTCGAAGATAATGTTGAGTTGGTTAAATTAGTTATATGAAACACAGTATACCTAGGTTTCTACTTTTAGATATTGTTGGGACTGAAATTACTAAGCCAAGTTTGTTGTGCACTTAGTTGGTCTAGGTATCACATTGTGTTTTTAAGGTGTTGGGTGATTGATGTGAATCTCAAAGATTCACAGGGGTGAAAATGATGATAATA
>JAJJMC010017500.1:1266288-1385083 GCA_023531435.1 Papaver californicum
CTCAAGGCCACCTCCCTTTTGGGCACCTCTCCAATCCAGATTAGTACCCCAGAATCAGCAAAGCTACATAACAGTGTTTGTGCATTTTTATTTGATAATATGGTGTTATGTTCTGATTGTAGTGGATAAGGATGTTGATGCATTGGAGGACTCAAAGATTATGCAGATGCTTCAAACCGTTGCTGTTCCAGTGATTGGAAATGTTTGTCACTTTTTTATGCACGGCTCAATCACGCTCAGGTAATTAAAATCTGGGGGCTGGGGCATTTGGAAGCTGTTTTGTTGATTCAATGGAGGTTAAGTTGATATCTATTGACAGATATATGGTGCGGAGAAATTAAAGAAGGCAGTTTTACAAAGGCAGGATGGAAAATCTCTTATTACAGTATGTATTCACATTGTTGTTTGACCTAATATTTCGTTTTATTTTTGCTTGCTCTTTAATCTCTTTGCCTCGTTGTTAACTTTTTATTTTTTGTTGCTATGATATGTGATGCAGGTAAGCAATCATGTGGCCTCTGTGGACGATCCTTTTGTTATTTCTGCACTCGTACCACCAAGTGTGCTGTTTGATGCAAACGGCTTGAGATGGACCCTTTGTGCTAGTGACCCGATGTTTCAAAAATCCAGTGACATCAGCATTCTTTCGAAGTGTCAAAGTATTACCTGTTTCTCGTGGTGAAGGGTTATATCAGAAGGTATCATCTTAAAGTATTTATACTTAGTTATCGTGTGAGCTATTATTAGTGAGTAGTGCATGCTAATTTGATTTGTACGCTCGGTAAAAATTAATTTATGCAGGGTATGGACATGGCATTAAAAAAACTTAACAATGGAGGGTGGGTTCATATCTTTCCCTGAAGGTAGTCGTTCTCGGGATGGTGGAAAAACCATAGGCTCTGCCAAGAGAGGGGTTGGCAGGTGAGACTAGCTGTGTGTTTGATTTGATTATTTGGTGAAAAGCACAAGGATCTGTTATTTTACCATGTGTAAGAATGTGTTAAGACTTATTCCTTTATAGGTTAGATTGGAATACCATAATGCCGTGGTAATATGCATAGAGCATGACAATGGAGGGTGGGTTCATATCTTTCCCAGAAGGTAGTCGTTCTCGGGATGGTGGAAAAACCATAGGCTCTGCCAAGAGAGGGGTTGGCAGGTGAGACTAGCTGTGTGTTTGATTTGATTATTTGGTGAAAAGCACAAGGATCTGTTATTTTACCATGTGTAAGAATGTGTCAAGACTTATTCCTTTATTTCTTCGAAATAGGATCATGTGAATTATAGGTTAGATTGGAAAACCATAATGCCGTGGTAATATGCATAGAGCATGACATGAAAACCTCAGAGAAGAGTATTGTTAGCTGAGTCCTTGGGAAATTAAGGTTTAAAGGTCATGCAGGCGGAGAAATACATTCACAGCAATGTCTGTACAAACTGGCACACAGCCAACCCTTCACATTCTGCTGATTTTGAAAAGCTAAGCAAGACCTGAAACATTTTTCTAACATTCTATAGTTAATAGAGCTTGAGTATGGTTTAGAACCAACTGGTGTTATATTACCTTAAACTCTGTCAGAGATATCTAACCTTGTATAGAAGATGGTTAGTTTCATGCAATAACAGAAAAAGCTATTCAAGTCATATAACTGTAGTTATGTTAGGTTATCTTTTATATTCCTTTCTGCTGCATTAATACATGCTTTTTTTCTGCTTCATAGATAAACTCTGGTGTTCTTTTATTGCAACTTATCTGTTCTCAAGTTCAAGTCAGCTAGTGTTCACTTAAATTGATTTATTTGCTTATCCTTTCTCTTTATGTGTAGGCTGGTTATGGATGCGGACAATACTCCCATAGTTGTACCCTTTGTCCACTAAGGAATGCAAGAAATATGCCTATAGGAGCCAACTTCCCAAGGGTTGGCATGACAGTACGTAACTTTTTCATGTTTGGGTTCACCTCTTATATTTGAATTATTATTACTTTCTCCCACCCTTTAAAGACAGCTAGGAAATCAACAGATTAATTAGTTATTGGTGTGTACTTTTAAATTCAGCTGTTGATTGTACCAATTTAAAGCCAGTCATAAGGAAAATCAACAAACCAATTCGTTCTTAGTGTGTACTTTTTAGATTCAGTGGCTGAGTTGTACATAACTAAAATCAGCTGTTGGATCGCAGAAAAGATCAGATACCACATTTGGCATGTGTGTACTTTTAAACTCTGCAAGTGGATTGCAGACATGCAATGTAGTGCATTCCTGCAATTGGATTGCAGATGTGCAATGCACGTGCATTCCACTTGTATAAATGATAAGAAGTATTTGGCGTCCCCCGCAAGTCATATTGTCCAGGTTTCAACATATTTAGGCATTTGGAACTGATTAGCAAGTGTCTAATTTTATAGTTGTAGCTCGTTGGATTTTGTGGTATGAAGTGAGTTTTCAAGTTACCTAGAAGCTAAGTTTGGTGCCTATCATTTGTGGGTTACTCTTGAGATTTTAGAATAGGGATTGTGGTTTCTCCTCCCCTATGTTGAATGTTTGACGCAACAGTTGTAATATCTGTCTACTTCATGTTATTGTAAAATGTATGTGCAGGTAACAGTAATTATCCAATTAGTTTTGAAGATTTGCTCATTAAGGGTAATAACCAGTATGCATCAAGAGGTGCACTTTATGATGCTATCTCCTCGAGGATCAGTCAGAGGCTGCATGAGCTAAAAGTCCAAGTCGACAAATTAGCCCTTGAACAATCACTACAGCTCCAACTTAACACCCCACGAAACTCTGAACGTGCCGCTGGAATCTTGCAGCAGTTAGATTGGGAAGCATTTGGAATGCAGAGTTACATAGCTGGGGAAGATAACCCCAATTATATGACGATGACGGCTCAAAATCAACATGATGACATCCTTGATCAGACACAGGTACAGGGTCTTCATCAAAACGAAATTGTAACATGGATTTCTTTTGGGAAGGTGGAATGATGAGTTAGGATTCGGGGATACATGGACACTGAGTTGGTGGGATTTGCGGCTAGAGGACTGTTTGAGAATGTTAGGACCAATGTTATTAGGACCAGATCGATGGTAGAACCAAAATTTTGTAATTACGGTGTGCCCAAGGTTTGATTCGGCTGAATCGGGATTAGTTGTTTCTAATGAATACAAATATACATTAATGTACAGGTTTCTGTACTCTTTGAAGATATCCCAAAAACCAGTCCAAGGGGGCTATCCTTGTCCTTGCTAACTTAGTTAACCAAGAAAATCATACTCCCCTCAATTTCATAAAAGTTATGAAATTGAGCCATTCTAAAATTTTGTTTCACAAAAATTGATATGTATCATTAAACAAGAAAATGTTTTTAAAAGATATGTTTTTAAAATTATTTTTTGATTATGTATAATTTGATAGTCATGTTTATATTCGTTTTGTAAGTGTTCTAAAATGATTTTCAATGATTCTATAATATAAAAAAATATTGTCTTTTACTATAAGATAAATTTGACCCTTAAAAATAGACCGACGTCCGAGATCGTCTGATTCGAGTGTTGTCTTTAGGATAAATCCGAACATTTATATTTATTTTCAAAACATATTAACGATAGAGATTATGCTCCGGTCCAATAATATAAAATCCGTGAGATAAATTCGAGAGCTTATTTTTATAAGACTTTCGACGGTAGAAATTATATTTTGGATTATTGATTTCATAATTTACACGATTTTCTAATTTGATCATATTTTCAAATTTAATTATGGATTTTCTAATCTTATTATATTTCCTAATCATAACAACTTTCTAACACTAATCTTAACCCCTTATTATATTTCCTAATCATAACAACTTTCTAACACAATTTTAACCCCTTGTAACATGGTTACAAGTCACATAATAAAAAGCAAATCGAGTATTTAAAGGCTAACTTTGATTTTTCAATAAATAAAATTCCCATAATATACCCTTAGTCGTCCCGATAGGATCTCGGTCGTCTCTGCGGGATCACGACAGTTTCGGTGCGTTTCTCGGCCGCCTCGACGAATTTTCGACTAGATTTCATTTTACCGAGATTGAGAGACTCGTCTCGGTCGAGAACCGAGACCTTAAATCTCGAAGAGATCTCGGCCGAGACGACCAAGATTGATTACATAGCTCATGACACACTCTATGAGCCACGCGGCAAATTTAAGATCACAATGACGAATTTTGGGCTAACGTTGTAAATTTTGGATCATAAAACATTTTTTTTGTTACATGCAGGTTATAATGCAGATTTTGGGTCATCGATACAGTTATAATCCAAACTTTTTATTTCAAGACAAATTTTAGGCCAGTGTTCAGAATATACCTATCAGCCACGTTACATGTAACTAGGAGAATTCAAATAAACATCAATTGGTTAAACTGACCTGATCACACCTTAATTTATTTTGATTTCCTAATATTAAAATTTCAAATACTTTCTATTCCACTTCGTTAATGATTTCTTAGTTTTCATTCTTAAACATAGACATTTATTTCATAAAACACGTTACAAATATAACACAATGGGTCTTATTACCCATTCATAAACTGAAAACAAACATTGGCGCCTAAACAAGACTCTTGACGGATCAAGCAGAGCAGCCAAACTTATTGAAGTAGTAGGTAATTAAGTTGTGTTGGCTAGCAAATTAAGATTTGTGGCAAATTGTACACAACATCATCATAAGTACCCAATTTTATGATAGAACTTCTAGAGACTACATTGTGAAGAGTGAAATATTGGAATATTATTGGATGAATTATTGTGAAATACAAGGACCATTATCTAGACCCAAAACCTAAGGTGTACATAGCACACTTCATTACACACTTATTTCACACACTTGCACCTATACTCTATTATTTTACACTTTCCACATGTTATGAAATAAATTTATTTGTGAACTTTAAGGAAAATCATTATGTCATCAACAACGTTATAAATAACTTGAACATCGCAAATACTAAAACTTTGCAAACTACATATGGAAGAAGACGAGATGAATGCGAGCAAGTTGGTGTCTAGCTAAGCTGTCAGGTGAGTGTATATGGTGGTGGGACAAATCCTCCTAATAATAAGAGTGTTTGGCTTTATTACTGTTAATGGAACTGGAGATTGGGTAGTATTCACAGATTTGTATTAGTGTTTACGTGAGAAATCAGTTGATGGGGATGATTGTCTTCCATCAATTCACAATGATGGATAAAAGAGATTAAGAATGGATGGAGGAGTTGACATTGGATTAGAATAGGGTTCAAATCGTTAATGGATTTCGACATGGATTTTGTTGTGTTATTTGGGTTAAAGTTTGCCGAGAAATTACCTAAACTGATATTTCAGTGAAGTTCTGTTGTTGATTATGATATTTATTAATGAGAATTCATGTCTCAATTAGACCTCATTAATAACTCATTCATGCAAATCCAATATTTTTCAGTACAACCTTAACACTTAATTGATTTTGTAGCTGATAGAAGGAGGTAATAATCATTCGATTAAAACAACAGGTATTGATTGTTTAACGATCAAGTGGGAATTTGAGTGCTAAATCTGTTAATTATTTTTGGAGTGTTCGTTTTTCGGAATGAACTCGTTCTTACCTTATACTTAATCAATATTTTTAACAAGTGAAAACGTAAAATAATTTTAACGGATATCATACCGATCACTCACTTATCAATCTTCCAGAATCAATCTTTAGATCAAAGATAAAAATAGAGTCGAAGGATCTTCCGTTTTATCAATTAAATTCCTTTGGTCAAAAGATCAAACTAAGGCAATGATTATCGAAATAATCAATCTTGATGAACAAGTTCTATCCAAGTAACTTAATGGAACTAGACAGTTTGTTCGTTTTTTTACAAGTCTAATATTTATCAGAATAAACTTCTTGTGAAATCCCATAAAATCAAGATCGCACAAAGTCACACAAAGATCTGTTTCAAAAAGAAAAGTCTTCAACTCTTCAATCTTCAATTATAATCTTCAACAAAACCATTGTAAAACAACTTGATTCCACTATTAATCAACCACACAGAATGAAGTCTGTCAACATTGAATGATCAACAATTCTACCCTACAGATTCAGAATCACTTAGATCTGTACTAGTCAAAACTTCAAACAATCTTGAGTGGCATTATAGCAGAAGAGAAGGACCTTGGAATAAACAAGTTTGATCTCTTGAAAATGACTACATCGTTAGTTCAAACACGAGTAATCAACCGAAAACTAAATGAAAATCTAGCCTTCCACAAATGGTAAAACCAAAGACTTTTATATCCAAAAAAAGACCTTAACAAAAGGTAATGCAAGATGTTTCACCTAATTAGATTACTCAAATCTCCTAGTTTTAGGGTGAAAAACAAATATACTGAAAATAGTAATTTTTGTAGGTTCAGATCAAAATCACACAAGACGAGCCTAAACCAAGAAATGGTCGTTCACATCTTGCTTCGGTTACAAAGGTGAAAATGATGGGTTGGTCTTATGAGGGGGAAGTAGAAAAGGTTTGGAAATCATTTTATGATTGTTCTATGATAATGTGTAGTTGAAGACTAGATTTACGACTATGAGTTTGATTATCTATGATATAGATCTCTTCACCGTTAGTTCTATTCTTTCGAATAGATGAGCCATATATTTATAGTCTTGTAGTGAACACACTGATTTCTAGTAAGTTGTGGAAGTTATGTAGAGATTGAGAAGTGATGGTCGTGGAGATTGTAGTGGAGTCATGTCCAATAAGTCAGGAAGATTGTATGATCACTACTCCTTCATCCTCTCAACTGCTTTTAATCCTCCCACTATATATTACCTTCTCGTAGTGGATGTGTTGCCACATCGCACGTTGTTGTAAACCGCCAGACAAATACCCGAATGGGAATCCCCCATGTGACATATTTGATGTCTCGTATAAAAATAGTGAAGTCATGGACTACTACTATTTTGGTTAAGTTAAGACAATAACCTGCTAAATTAGTGAGGCAAGTTGCTCGGTTCAATAAGTGGTTAAGTAGATTGATTAGTGCCAAGTCTAGTGAAAATAGTAAGTTTAGTAGTTGTGCGCTAGCAAGACCCGTGAATAGAAAAAATTTGGAAGTGTGTGAGGTCAAAGATTTGTAAAAGTCATCGAGGAAGGACATAAAGTGATTAGCATGTCCTTGAGATCTAGGTTAGGGTTAGCGCTGGCACTAGGACAACACCATAAACTATGGCGCGTCCCTGAAGGATGGTGCTATGAGAGTCACGCTCCCTCAGGAAAGCGAAAGGATGGTGTTATCTCCAATCTAGCACCGTGAAAATTCTGGCGCTGGCACTAGGCCAGTGCCATGACGCGTCTATGAGGAGCGAATGTTCGCGAGTGACGCTTCCTCAGGGAAAGAGAGGAGTTGGCGCTAGCTTGGATCTAGCGCCATGGGAGTTCTGGCACTGGCACTAGGCCAGCTCGTGGCTATGATACGTCCCTTTGGATCGGATCTCGAATAATGAGGCTCTCACAAGGTTCGGTCCTCTAGTTATGACGCTTCCTCCAGGATCGGTCTTTAAGCCAAAATGGGTCCTTAGAGCTTGGTCTTCAAGGCATAAGATGCGTTCTCCAGGAACAAATCTAGGGTTGGGGCCCTTGCTTGAGTGTTATCTCTATTGTATGTACAATTGTATATTGATGTTTTTCAAATAAAAATTTCATTATTGGCGCGCATATAGAACAAGTTCAAGGAATTCAGCCGTGAAAGTTATACGACTTGAGCTAGTTCAATCATGCAACAAATATATATATATTTAGAGAGGCTAGTGGATCAACATATAAAACGCCTATAACTATCTATAGAGACTGTATTCTTAACTCTCTTGCAGAATTTATGTAAAAGTACATTACTCATATTTTGATACAAAGTCAGAAATATGCACAAATATTTTCATGTTTCTGCTGCTGGGAAGAGGGAAGTTTTACGATTCTAGCCCTTGTCAAAAATCCACCATCAACATTAAGTCCCCTTCTTAGTGAGAAACAGTAATGTTTCACAGTAAGCACTAAATGGTGACAATATAATTCCAACAATCATGTAAAGTCAGAAATTCAAGAATGAAAGTGAATATACTTAGCTTATGTCTCTCAGGGATGAGATAGTCATCCCTAAGCATTAACTCTAGCTGGAATTAATGAATGCTAGTATTGACACCATGAGGATGAATCCATGAGTAATAAATACATATTGCTGGCGCCAATGCTTCATGGGCCTTGGCTCGGTCCTTTAATCCATAAGAAGAGCATCCTTATATATTGATGCACAACAACCCTCTTGATCTCGTATTCTTCTCAATAACAAGAGGATATTCTCTCCTCGAGTGTGTTGATGATAAGAAAGTTGAACTTGTTTTTCTCGGGTTCAAGATGTTGGAAGAGCTATCGCTTCCTCGAGCACGCGTCAAAAAATATTATCACTTCTTAGAGTACGCTTCATTGGATGAAGTTGCTTCCTCGAGTACGCATTGTTGGCTGAAGTTGCTTCCTCGAGTATGCTGCCAACAAGGAACATTCTTGCTTTCTCCTCGTTCCTTGAGGACACTGTCAGCAGGGAGCCTCATTGCTTTCTCTTCACTCCTTGAGGTAAGCATTGTTCAAGTTCTTCTAATATTCATTATTTCTTTCTTTAAAAAGTGTAATCATTACTTGTTCCTTGTAACCCTAGCTTTTACCACAAAATGTTAGTGACAAGATCATTTTCCCTAATTTGTGAGTCACCGATCCAGGTAAATCGAGGTTTTAGTAATTTTGATTCTTGTTTTGACCTTTCATATAATATGAAGAAATCAGTATCATATAATTCCATTGTTGTCGATGTAAGAGAGAGCTTGAATCCATTGCAGATGACCACTGAGTATGAGGATGATACTAGCGCAGCCTCTAGTCGTAATAGAGAGAGTAATTCTGATGTAGTGTCTCTTGAAAACGTACCCCATATTCATGACAGGTTCTTTGAACATATTACTGGAGAAATCAACATACCTTTTGGTTTCATAGGTTGTTTTATTCCAAACTTCATAAAATCGGTCAGTACCCAGAGAATTACTTCTGAAGTTGTCACTAGATTCTATTTATAGACGGGAGAACATGTAACTTCTTTTGTTGACTTCAAGATACCTCAGATTCCTCTTTCAAAATGGATAGGATGGTTTAAAGTTATGTTGAAGGATCTCGGAGTGGAAATTCTTTTAGAAGATGCTTGTGCAATTCATGCTATAAGAGTATCTGAAACTCTAAGGATCAACAAGGATGTGACAGGCATGTTGGATTTTGCTTTCTGATGGTGTGAGCCAAATTATTCAGCGGTATGTGCGTGGGTGAATTAATAGTTACTATAGAAGACGTGGCTAGCTTGTTGCAACTTCCAATTTTGAGGAACATTCCCACTTAACAATCTGTTGATGAGAAGTAGACAATTGCAATTTTGACGGAGAAGATAGAAGAACTTCAACAAAGCTCAACTCATGCCAGCATGAATTATGTGAGATAAATTGATTACTGGTGTAATGGGTGTGGAAAAATACTATCTTTTGCCGCGACAAAGAGAGTGGCGTGGAAAATAGACTTTTTGCTGCATAAGATGTTGTCGCACTTGTGGTGAAAAATTTGATGGCTAAATAGGGGGGGTTTATTCCACAACCATAAGGTGCTATAATATGTCAATTTTCTTGTAGTGACCATGTACCTCTTAGATAAGAACATTAATATCATCTTGCATATAACTAGGACCGCACATTGGGTAGGGTGGGTAGGATATGGTCTATTTCGTCACCCTACCTGTGAAATGGCGGATAATAAAATTTTACCCGTCACCCTATCAACGATTACAGTGGGTAAGATCCTACCCGGCCCATTAAATGACGGGTCGAGTAGGATGGGTGACGGGTATAACCGGTTTTTTGTTTTTTTTTTCTACCACAGAGATACATCGAATAAGTAGTTTCTGAGCTAAAGGATCTTGTGCATCAATCTATCCATCCAACTAATTAGAGACTGTATATTCTTTTCAATCTGTTCAAAACTGTAATAAAATTCTAAAGAGAAAATGATACTAATTTCTTTAGTGTGTTCATTATTAATGTACAAAAACAATATTTACATAATACATATTATCACCGCAGTTGAAGAAGTACTCATCCCCAAATTAGAACCAAAAAACACAAAAATAGTAGATAAAATAGACAAGTGGAAACAGACTTAAACATGTACAAAATCCCTAACTTCAGTTATAGGTCGTCTAGTCGTCTAGATGATTTCTAATTTAGATGTATAAACTATAGGACTATAATACCTACTGTACGAATTAAGGTGGTGGTGATAAGGTGGAAGATGAAATCGGACTTGAGATACAATTGATCGAACAGAAACAATACGGTGCCAACAAATCCCTCATCCACACTTAGGAGCCCCACGATTCTGATAATTATAATTTTGAGCTGACGATGATGAAGAAGCTTTGCGAGAAACATCCCAAAAGAGAGTAAATAAGAGGATAAAGATAACATCATCCATAGAAACCAATATCATGGCGGGTAGGGTAAGGTAATTTTGAGCTTCATCCGTCACCCTACCTATTTAACGGTGGATAACAAAATTTTACCCGTCATCCTACCCTTCAAACGGTGGATAGGATATGGATAGGATAAACCATGACGGATAAGGTAAAAATGACGGGTAGGGTTGGATACGTGCATCCCTACATGTAACCTTTGTCCAGTTAATGTCTTTATGAGCTTGAATATAAGAAGTAGGAACAAAAGGATAAATGTTGGCAATAAAAACTGCATGTAAATAACATTTAGTAGCAAAATAGACTTTTGGCTTAAATATTCACTCTTAACTCTTGGATGCATACTACGTGTAGTCGATGAAATGGATTATTCAGAAGTATCTGACACTGGTGCATAAGTTGGAGTTGTAGAAGTAACATTACCAACAAGACAAGAATAGAAAAATATATTTAGTAAGAAGATGTTCTATAGCAGGGGTAAAATTATCTTTATGAAAAGTTGCAGGATATGTAGCTTCACCTGTAGAATTGGAGAAAAAACTTTGATGAATAAGTATTAGGCACGTTAAAAATCTTGAAAGATAATGTGGGAAATATGGACTCATCAAATTACCCATGTCTTGAAATGAATACTCTTCCAAACTGAGGCTCAAAACATCTATAACTGATTTGTTTCTTAACCACAACAAATTACTTTAGATATTTATCTATCATTCCTTAGAATCATTCATCACCAACCGTAGGATGACATGTACACTTAGCTATCCCCAAAATTCTTGTATCACCGGACAACATGTATGTTTATTCACCGGATTTTATCCATCTGAGCAACCAAGAAGTACTCTATTAAGGTGTAACCTAGGGTTTGTGAACTTAGGTTGATCCCAACAATTAAACTCAGTCTGATCGTTTCACCTACTGGTGTTTTCTTCACATACTATATCTCCACAAAATTCTACATGTTTTCTACTTGTGTAAGAGATGTTCGACAATTACGCATCGCTTAACTCTCTACTAGCATTATAATAATCAATAGATTAATTTAGTTGCGCAACTAAACAATCTATAAATCAATCATAAACCTTATATATATTGAAGACAAGCGACAAGATAACTAAAACAAAAAATAAACCTGTATAATGTTTCACACTTAGAATATTGAATTCATCCTTAATATATCAATAAAATATTAGCTACTCATAATACAAGGAAGAAGCAGAAGAAGCATAAGAAGAAGAACGGTTTCCCCCTTAAAGGGGAAAACCCTTGAATATTAATGTAGAATGTCTCCCTCCTCTATCCGTATATGATGTGAACCACCTTAATCATTAGAATGGTCCCTTATATAATTCCTCAAGTATAGATGATCTCGTGCTTAAATCCCGGGCGAAATAAGTTTAGAAGTCCTAAAAAAACAACAAAATAAACAAATAAAATTACAAAACTCGTTTTATGCATCAATATTACCTGCAAAATAAAAAACAATTATGTTGTTTGACATTGGTGTTTGATATAGCAGAAATATTTGCAAGAATGATTTTATACCTTGATATCCCTTGACATATGCCGGTCACAACATCTACAACATATGCATGATCGAGGGTACCTGCAAAACAAACAACGAAACATATCATACAAAATTCCTAAATCACAAGAAAAATAAATCCTAAAAAGAGTTTATACCTTGACATCCTTTAACGTATGGTCGGTCACAACATCTACAATATGTGCATGATCGAGGGTAACTGCAAAACAAACAACGAAACAGATCAGACAAAAATATTAAATCGCAAGAAAAAAATAATAATCCTAGAAAAGAGAAGAAACATGGAAAATAGGGTTTGGCTTTTGCACAAATGCTTTATATCAAGAAACACCAGACAAATTCCATAAAAAGAAAACTTTGTTTTGGAAATAACATTAATCAATATCTAAAAGTATCTATAGTTTTTATATTTTTGGAAGGACAAATTTACTTCTTGTAATATTTTTGTACAAATACACAAGGTCTACAATAGAAATAATAATTTTTTTTGGATTCTTTTAAATATAGCATATGCTTTTATTAATTATAGCCCATTTGGCTTTGATCAGTAAAGATTGACTATAATTTTAAGTTTGACATTTTTTCATTATTATTCATAGCCCACAAACTAGATTAGTAAGACACTGAGTTGGAAAATCGATGAATCAGTGACCAACTTAAAATATGTTTTAGATTATATATTATTTTTTTTTAAGTTCTTTCAAATAAATCAATTTGAGGAATTTAACCTCAAAACCTAAATTGTCTATTAGGTATGGTACAAAGTTCAAAACTCCATTAAAAAAAACAACTTTATGGTTTTGTTTTTTAAAATCTTAAAATTTTAATTTTAATTTATCTTGAGAGATTTTGTGAAGGGAATTTAATTTTTTAAATTCCTTCCATGGTGTCTTGATCTTAAAAGATGATTGAGTTAATTGATTTATTCAAAAAGTGTTAAGAAATATTTTTAGGGTTTATTCATTAGGAGGAAAAGGAAGAAAGGAAAAAACATAATGTAATAGTTCGGAAACTGTTGGAATTATGTGAGTTAACTATTATAATCGGTTATCTCTCGACTCAACTCGCCTAACTAGTTATGAATATTCTACAAAACCAGTTAATATAATTTATATGATTTAGACTATGGTTGATAAATTGGATATTTTTTATGGATTATAACATGGATTATAATTAATACAAGCATGGGCTATATTTTATTTTTTATTTTATTTTTTTTAACATAATGAGCAACATTAGAAAAAAAAAATATCTCAAATTTTGGATAGCTATATTTACTTGATGTAATATCTTTGTCCAAAAAATATGGAGTATATCCTCCATGGAGCAGAGTAAGATGACCAAATATTGAAAAACAAAAAAAAAACCTACCGGGAGCGAACCCAGGTCGTTGGATTCAAAGTTTTGAGTGCTAACCAGCACACCACGAAACCTTGTCGGCAATTCCTTTCCTCCAAATTAATTACCTATCTAATTTTAGGCCTAATCAGACTATTTTAGGCCTATCAATTTTGCTCCCAACTGGAGAGTATGATAAGGGGTGTCTAAGTATATATTATCAAAAATACCAAACTACCATCTACTCATTGATTAACCCTAATACTAAAATCATAACATAAATAGAAAAAATTTCCCCTTTTTACTGATTTCCAAATCTATCAAAACCCTAAACCAAAAAAAACTTTCTATTTCCATCAAACATTTCAAATTCTAAAAACCCATAATCCAATTTTTCTAAAAACAGTCTCGGATCTCCCATATCGTTCGATCTACAAGGTAAATATCTATAAACCCAAACTTCTAATAGCTTTTTTGATTGATCTAACTGTTTAAATCTTACTTTTAGTGAATCAAATTTACTGATTTTTTACCAGAATCGTTCGATGTGGATGTATCCTATCCACCGATTCTGGTATGATCTTCAGAACATGAAAAACATGCAACAGAATCAGTGGGTACAATACATCCACATCGAACGATTCCATAACATATTCCTCGTAGATAATTACTATCCCTAGAATCTGTTGGATACAACAAATCGTATCCAACGATTCTATATTTTAATTTTTATTTTAATTTTTCTCATACGGGTTCGTATCCAACAATTCTACCTTGTCATTTATTTTCCTTTCTGAGATGAGAATCGTTGGACAAGAACCTGCTTATACGCCGTTTTATTTTCATATTCTGCCTTAACAAATGTCATATCCAGAATCGTTGGATAAGATATAGTGTATCCACCGACTCTTCTGTTTCATTTTTTTACTTTCTCAGATGAGAATAGGTGGATAAGATCTGTCTTATCCAACAATTTTGTATCCGATTCATTTTTACTCGTTTTTTGTTCACTTTTATAGTTAGAATCAGTGGATAAATATTATCTGAACCACTGATTTTGTTGAGTTCATTTTGGGATTTTACTAATTTTGTTGTTAATTGAATAAGTGATTGTTGATTTTTGTTTCTATTTAACCATACTTATCTTTTTTCTTCAATTTGTTCTTCGTAGACATGGAGAACAATGACAGGAGGAGTAGCGATTACACGTAAGTCCGTGACTGTGATGTGTATAAAAAGCCGGAGTCACCTATTGTGCAAAACCTATCTAAGTTTGGTTTTGGAAGAGAGACAAAGTTGGAGCAAGTCCTGAAGCTTCTTGGAGAGCTCTCTTTGGACGAACTTGACAAGGCCATTAGAGTTGCAACAATCAAAAGTGAAAACATTGTTTTGTGGAGGGAGTTTGATGTGGCAGATGCTTCTAATAAAGCTGATAACTAAGAGGATGCTGAAAATGATTTAGTTTATGGATGTTTATTTATATCTAAAACAATAGTTTATATTTATTTAGAATGACTTGCTATATTTGGATTGTAGTGACTATAAGGTTTAATTGGTTTTTAAACTAAGGTTTTAATTACGCCTTATGTGTTACTTTTCAATCCACATGGTCAAACTTCGACTCAACGACTAGTTTTTTTTTTTAAATAGACCTTGGCCCTTTATGCATATAAATATGATAACTCATTCTCCGTCATGCACTACTTCATTCAAAAAAAATCATTCTCCATCATTCATTGCTTCATTCAAAAGAAATCCTACCATAATGGCTAACCCATCCTCATCAACTACCAAATCAATTGAAGTTATAGAAAAAGATATACTCAAAAGAGCCGCCAAACAAATTAACGAGCGAATCAAACAAAAGGAAATAAATGCGAATGTTAAGAGAGACATCGAATGAGTTAAATTTTTTTACATCGTGTTGGATCTTCCGGAAGGTCACCGTCCACACAAACTTTTTTGGAATCTTATTAAAACGGGTTCTTTCATGCCCAAGTTGGACGATAAGTACAGGAAACCACCTCAAGATTATGGGGAAGAGTATTATGCTTCTCGCACGAGTATGAATAGAAGATTATACGAAAAGTACAATGAGATTCTAGATAGACACAAAGGGTACAGAACCGTAGCGCAAAATGAATATACCAAATGAAGAGCGAACCGTTTCGTCATTTCGAAGCTGCAAGTATAATTGAATCTCGTACTAGGAAATAAAAGAAGATTTATCTCTTTTTTTGGGATTAGTACTATGTTATCCAGGTCTAAGTATCATCTAATAAATAAATTTATAATTTTAAGTTTTTATCTATTAATAAAAATATGTCTTACTTTAGGAAACTTAAGGAGAGTGTCGAATAATTCGATTAACATTTATCATGATTTTGACAACCATTTTTCACTTTAGAAAGATTATATACACCATTGAGTCTATCCACTATAATCTTCAATGGTTAATCATGATTCTTTGACTTACTCGTGTAGACCCTCGAGGTCATATTTACATACGGTTTGTCCTTTCTTAGGTGACTTTCGTTTTTCCCACTTCTCTTGTAAAGAATTTCCAAACGATCACGCCTCGAACGACAACCTAAGACTAATGCGCATTTTATCTCCATTCATTTGTCCACAAACCATTACATCGCAACGTCTTTCTTTCCCATACCAAATCAGTATAATAGTGGGATGAAGTATCATGGCCCATCTGAAACACGGGTTCAGGTTGTTCATCGCCAACCGCATGAACAATCTACAATATAAATCGAAAAATTAGGCTAACTGAATCGCAGGACAGGTAACAATCATGTCGAACGATTTTACACAATCGGCCTTTAGGTTCTCATATCCACCGATTCCAACTAGTCTTGATTTTTTTTTAAATCCCCAAATACTGGAATCGGCACATGTGAACTGACTTGTGTATCGATACTAGCATTCAGCAAAGTGCAGGTTTTCTAGGCACTTTTTCGACTAAAAATTAGCACATAGAGCAACACACATCGATCGAATTTTTGACCTACCAATGCCCCCAAAACTGAACTATAATCGGTTGTTGTTCATGACTATATCCAACGATTCAGGTTCGGAATTTTTACGGAGAGGTGGAATCGGGGGTTACAACGTTGTTAGTACCTAAAAATTGATTCCAGGCAAAACAATGACTGTTGAAGTACTTTATTTAGATTCGGAAATCAAAATCGTACAAGACAAGCCTAAACCACGATAGTAGCCGTTCCGTCTTGCTTTCGTCACAATGAAAGAAAATGGGTTTATCTTAGGGGAGGGAAGCAAAGAAAGTTGAAGAAATTTGTGTGTTGAATTGTGTGTAGAAATGTTGAACTATTGAGAAAATAACAGAGCTTGAGAGAATGATAATCTTGTTGTCTCTGTTCTCTCTGTCTTGTTTTCAGAATAGGCTAAGTAGCCTTTTTATAATAGTTGAGAACACACATTTTTCCTTGTAAAGTAGTGGAGGTAGTGGAGAGATGGAGTAATTGGGATTATGAGGGTACTGGTGTAACCTCCCATTATCCTTGGAAGTTTCTGGAAGAACATTATCCCATTACCTCTTCAACCACTTCAACCGTCACCACTACTTTGTAACTTCCTTGTCATGGGTTATTGCCAAACACATATTGTTGTAACCATTATACTAAAACCCCATGTTTAATCCCCCCATATAATATGATTTGATGTCTCGTATGAGTTAGTGGAGTCATGGAATCAAAACATGTGAGTTTGTTGTGAGATAATGCTATTGATGAGTTTGTGTCAAACAATATGATTATGATCAAGTATTAGAGCTAATAGCAAGGGGCAAAGGTGACACGAGCATAGGTCCAAGAGTAAAGAGCCAGAAGACGTGCAAAGGGAAAAGAGGGGGAAGGCTAGCATACTGGCGCTAGCGTTGCACTGCTGGCAGTGCTAACTAGTTAGTGCAGGCGTTAGCGCTGCTGGTGCTATCCCATTTCTTTCCCATTGCTAGTTGTTAGCCGTTTGGCATATTGGCTTTGTTGTCTTTTTGTTTGTTTTTTTGCCTTTTTCTAGCCTTTGGGCATATGTGTGTGCTACTTTTTGGTGTTGGGAATGTGGATAGGGCTTCGCCAAGGCTAGCGCTTGCTAGTGCTATGGTTATTGATTATGCATCACTATCTTTGGCATTTATCAATGTCGTGGCAATATTTATGGCCTATTTAGAGTTTCTCAGTTGTATGAGAGTTTAATGTTAGCATTATGCTTAACTTTTATGCAATGCATATAGAACATATTTAAGAGATTCTGCCGTGGAAGTTTGCAACTTGATATTATGCTTGATGCGACTCTGCAATTAGATGGTATGCATCTAAATTAGCGTTTTTATCCAGATATGGCATATCCTTTATTTTGAACGTTCGCAATTTTGTATAATCAACATATTTTGATTAATATAAATAGTTTGCACGTGAAACAACGAAGGTTTAGCTGAGTAAAGCCCTGAAATTTCGAAAGTGTGTAAATATAAAGAGATACAAAGTTATTGTAGCTATGAGATGAATATGCATTCTTAATTCTCTTGCGGAATATAAAATAGAAATACATATCCAAAATTATGATACCGGGTCAGAAATTTATTTCATGCTTCTACAGCTAGGCGAAAAGCAACATTACAATTTTCTCCCTTGTCAAAAATCCACCATCAACATTAAGTACCTTGCTTAGCGCGGAACGAGTAATGTTGTGTGGTAAGCACTAGATGGTGGTATGCTAACAAGATAAAATATGACTTTTATCATTTAATGGTTAGATATTACTAGAAGAATAACAATTGGCTGAACAAGTTTTGTTTTTTCTGTGATTGTACTTTCAGTTATTTGGAGCATTGTTAGGGATTGCTAAGGATGGCACTTGTTAGTGTTATGTCCATTGCCTTTGCACCACCAGCATTGGTATTCATTAATGTCGTGGCCATATTTATGGCCTGATTGGGGTTTCTCAATCATGTGAGATTTAATATTAGCATTTATGCTTAAATTATATGCAGTACATTCAGAACATTTTCAAGAGATTCACCTGTGGAAGTTTGCTACTTGAGATAATACTTGATGCGACTCTGCGTTTTTATTCAGATATGGCATAGCTTCTATTCTGAACGTTCGTAATTTTGTATTATCAACATATTCTGGTTAATACAAATAGTAGTATCCATAATTCTGATGTTTGTCAGAATTTTATACGTATTTATTTCAAGCTTCTGCATCTAGGCAAAATAAATCAAAACAAATCAACGAGCTTAGTTGTCGTATTTTACCAGGAATTCTGATTTGATGACGCGCCGATAATGTCAAATAATCGCTGAATGAGCAATAATTGATGTAGTAGTGCATGTAGGATGATAGAGCGTCGTTTGGAGAGCATAAGCTAGTGAAGCGTGGCTGATTTGTATGAAGGAGATACCAAAATTGACCCGTGTATAGCGCGAGACCATGGCTTCAAAGAGGAAATCCTTGTTTGACCATCACCGACCACCGACGCTCTCTTTCTTTCTCTTCTCGCCCAGCAGCAGCAACAGTATCAGAAGTTTGAAACGACAAGGGTCACAACAGCGAAGCAATAATGACATGAAGTTGATGACGTTTTCTGATTCGAAACTTGTAAGGTCAGTCAATCATGTGCTCACATTTGTAATTTAAAATCCCGTGCAAATTTTCAGACTACATTGACTTTAGCGTAAAAGCCATATCTTTCAGCCGTATATCGATTTACTCACCCTTTTGGTATGTCGTAGCAGAGACATGGATGAACATTTTTTTTGAAGGATGCATTGTCCTGTTCTCCACCGATTGTTGCTAATTTCCGAGTTTACAGGATGCAGGTGTAAAAATAGGAGCGACGATGAATAGAGGAGCTTGTGGTAGTAGGTGCTGGCACCGTGACGATATGAGATTCTTAAAGACGCTAGATCTGTGAATGATGTCCCAGATCCGTGTGAAATCCTACTGCCGTAGAATATCCCTCGTACGGTAGAATATTCTTTGTTATATGGATAAGGATAGCGCTGGAGGTGTTGACATCGTGAGTATATTGGCATCATGAGATTTCCAATAAGATGCGACGTAAGTGGGGACCTCAGTAGAATTTAGGACTTCATGGCAAGTGATCTCTTGTGATAGGCTTCATGGATGACAACCTCATAACAAACGGTGAGAGCCTCATGGTTTAGCGTTTCTTACACATTTCAGAACACTTCTGACTCGTGTGTGATGTTAATTCATCATAGCCATATTTTTGGAGAAGATGAATTCCTGACAGCAGCTTGTAAGCCCATATGCCAAATATTGAGAGGAGAAGCTTGAATATGAAATGGTCAGGCCTTTTGAGTGTTTATTGTGTACTGAAGATTGTCGTAGCTGCCTTGTTACCGTGATAGTTGAGATGAGTATCATAACCATGGATATTCTCTGTTAGGGCTTGCTTGGAGCATGAGGGGAATTGATGGCGTCACCTTGAGAATTCTGAATTCAGTGTGTCTTCCATAGTTGACCAGTGTGGTTGAAATCACTAGCAGCAGCAACGAAGGTGAAGTCCCCCTACTTCAGGTAAAGGGGAAATCTCCCGAGTTGTATGGAGGTACTGACGTACATATGCTCTTGCCAGGACGATGCAAGTGGGAGGTCTTGTTGATACTACCGTTGTTGATCAAATACTCTGGTCAAAGGAGGTGACTGCGTTAAATCTCTAAAACTGAAGAAGCTTTCAGTCCCCGGGTGTAGGTACTTTGGTCTGCTGCTCGACGATGGATGTTTTAATAGTATTATCATGAGTCTATGCCTATAGGGTCTGGTCAGGCAAGGGAAGCCATAAAGGTTGATGTCTCTCTTTGTTGTTGTTGTCTTTGCGCGTCAAGGCTTTTGGCTTGTAAGCTTATTTTATCCTTTTGATATTGATGATGGAATGCTTGAAATGTTCTTATAGGTGAATTCCTCAAGAGAAGTCGAGGGTGAAGAGGATGAGCTGAAAGATGTCATGTTGCTGACATGGTGCTACGGGTGTCTTTGAAGATTATGTTCCAAGAGGTGTCTCTTGAGCCATTTTCTGAATCCTTGATTGTTATGAGATATGTTGCGGTGAGCAGTCCCCTGTCACACTTCTCTTTGATTTCTGAAATTATATTTTATGGAGTAGGCTTAGGATGCGTCTCAGCCTCGTCAGGGTTGCAGGCGCCTATCATATCTGACGACGTAGTTGGGAGAGATGAAGATACCTTTACGGCATGTCTTTGGAGAGTAAAGGGCCTTGTCAAGGTTGTGACTCTTTGGTTGACCATCTATTATTAGATGGAGAGGTTCTTGAGATCTTGTGCAAATCTTCAGTCCCCAAGTGTGTTTCTTACGATCCTCCGGATACAGTTTGTTGAAGTTGGTGCTCCAAGTGGTATCGTTGCGTAAAATGCCAATGCGATGAAAACTGCACCAATTGAGTATCTGAACGCTGGAGTTGACTTTGAACTTGAGTTTGACAAAACCCGACTATTTGAGGAAGCTGAGACGGATAATCTTGTTATTGGACGGCTTTGTCGTCATATGAGAGCCATTCAGGAGAACTTGAAGGAAGTAGGTGCATCTTCGACTTAGCGGCGATTACCAAGGCTAGAGATGATGCTGAAAGACTTTCCTAGGAGTTGAAGCTTGCCACTGAAGCCCTTGCATAGGTGGAGAGAGCATGTATTGATGGTGCTCAACCAGTTTTCAGAGATATTTCTAAATAGTAAGTTTTGAGGGGGGGTTTTTTATGTGTTTTTGAGATACCCGAATTTTCTGCGATTTTATTTTGGGATTTTGAGTAGGTAGATTTTGAATGGTTGCAAAGGATTTTCTAGAGAGAGAAATAATATTTTGTTTAATGAATTGAAATCTTAAGTATGAATGCAAGATGTTGCACACCTTTTAGAGGAATTACAAATGTTACGTAACAAAAAGAAATATTGCTAGGGGTAGTGAGGTGCTTAAGCCTTGATAGCTTTGTCAGGAGTGGTGGAGTGCTTAATCCTTGATATCTTTAATCCACTTGCCATGCACAAATATCCATGTTGGCTTGTCAGCATCTATGAGTTTGTAGCATCCGCCTAACATAGCTTTAATGATCAGATATGAGTTTTTTTTTTTAGGAGAGGCATTAGCTTTCTCGACTGTGTCTCCGAAATGGAAGGGGATGGGTTTTGGGTATCTCAGGTTGATGACAGATTTTCAGGATGATTGGGTTATTGGTTCTAATATTCTCAGTAGAGAGAACCCTATCCATTTAATGAACTTTTGAAAAGGATCGTCTTCCTTTCAAACCGTCAAGTCATGGTGGGATTGACAGTCGTGTCAAGTCCCTAAGACTTGATAGGACGCGGGACTGCTAGTTGTAAAGAGAGTTGTTAAAAAATACTTACTTGTAGGCGAAATCCACGGGTGTACAACATCACATTTCCTCTATGCAGTCGTTTAACGTCTATATCTGTTGCTTGGTGATGTTCTGGAGATAAGCAATCTTGATGACGATTCTCTGCAAAGATACGTCAAGTCTTGCCTTGTTGCTGTGGATCCACGGTCGTCCCAGAATCATGTCATAATATGGATCTAAATGATTGTTGCTGGTGAATTGGTAGCGGACACTCTTGTCCACAAAATGGTGGTGATAGTGATCTCTTCTAGACCTTTATGAATGACGAAGTTTGATCATTATATCCCTGGTTGCTTTCTTTAAATGGGGATCTCGTCATCGTATCGAATGTTGATTCTGGAACGTGCAACTTACTCTACTTAAGGACTTCGTGTCTAGTGAGCTTGATGATGTACGCAGTGATCCATCTGAGAATGAATTAGCAACTCAGCCGAACTTGAAAATTACATCTAGAGCGAGGCGCGACTCAATCATCAACTTGACACAAGTATCTCAAATCATCTTTAATTTAATCATCATCCTTTATTTAGTAATTAAACGCTTAATTTGTTTCTTGTAGTCGTGGCACCCAGAATGCCCTGTGTTCGGTATTATAGCGAACGCCGTTCCTTAGTCTGGGGAGAAGAGGCCACCGGTAATCATGCCTGGAGGTGGAGACCGTCCCTGGAAGAAGGTAAGCGTCTTCCATTTTCTCTTACTCTTCTTTTCTGTATGAAGGATAACTATACCTTGTCCTGAAAAGCACCTTTGCATAGCCTGGGAGCATAAATCATCAAGGTACCTCGGGTATTCAGCTTTTCAGTTTGGTATCCCAGCTGTTTTTGGCGTTTCATCTCCTTATGTAGTGGGTATAAATTTTTGGAGATTCCTGAGTTGTAGAATTTTACGTCTTGTTGAACTTGATGAATTCTGACTCTTATAAATAATCGTCATTCTCAAATGACTAGCAACACAGATACCTTGTGTAAGAAAGCACCATTTTGGTTGGAATTACTGGGAAAGAAGGCCAAGGTGACAATGGACCTGAAAAATCGTTCCAGACTGAAGAAATTGAAGAATCCGGAACTGGAAACGAAGAACTTGGTGGTGAGTCACATTATGAAGTGCCTTCTGCTTTTGAATTTTTACAACTCCAAGTAAGTTTACTCCATTTTTCTATAATCATAATGAATGATTATAGCTCTTATACCACCAAATGTGCAGAACCATACGTGGTTTCATGAAGAATTTTGGCGATTTTCGTCGTCAGAAAAATTCAGATTCAGATCTTGTTGCCGTAACGGCTGTAGAATCTTCATACGAAGTCGGAATGAGGTGGTTGACTTTTATTTTTTTTATCTATGAGTCATAGATAACCTTTGAAAAAAGAATTTCTGAATTTGGAGTCCGTTTGCTAGGTGAAAAGGACCTGACACCGAGCATCCAGAACTTTTCCAGGCAGAATTATGTAGGTTTTCAGCTATCATGTAGTCGACCATTTTGTCTTCCCTTATTAGCTCACTCATTCGATTGGTATAACCTTTTAACTAGACATCCATATGAATCATTTGGTGTATAAATCACCCCCAAATTCCTTACCAATTAGCGCCAGTTTCAGTTCTTCCAGAGGCTAGTGTAAAAACGTTTCTGAAGGCATTTTTGCAAAACGACCCATATCCTTTCTAAACCAGATGCCATGACCCACAACACTTTTTAATGAATGTTTAGGTTGCTAATGGACATATTTTATGAAATTCATAGTTTGTTCTTAAATTTATCATGCTTGAGACATTTTAACTCATTATCTCTATAATGTCTCGGTTTTTTAGGGGGGAAATGAACCAAAGCAGAAAGATGAACTTGTAGATGAAGGATTGGAGATTACCATGAGCCGTGACGCTGGTGATATTTCTTTTCTAACTAAAAATCATGATCAAACTCTACCTGACGTGATAGTTAAAGAAGACACTTCGAGTGGTGTTATTGTACATAGTGCTGCTATGATGGAGGTTGCCCTGACGATAATTGCTCTGTTAAAGTCTTAAGAAAGGTAAGAACTTTCTTCTGGTAGTAGCCACAGATACTTGAGTTTCGTTCAAGGTTTCTTGGTGCTTCATCAAATCAGTTATGGTTGGTGATGCCCACTCCTTATCTTTGGGACCTTGTGGTACGAAAAGGAGTGTTGGTGTTTTCAACGGTGGTGTTTTGAGGAATGATTTCTAGAGTTCCACCACTGATGTTACCGGTGTTAAGTGGTTTTTGAACCTGAATCGGAATTGGTTGTTGAACCTGACCTAAGATCTACCATTTTTGGGTGGTTGAAGAATTGATTTTCAGATGTTTGAAGAATTGGATTCGTGACCGAGAGATTGATCTCCCACTATGGTCGCCAATTGTTAGTACCTAAAAATTGATTCTAGGAAAAACAATGTAATGTTGAAGTACTTTATTTAGATTCGGAAATCAAAATCGTATAAGACAAGCCTAAACCACGATAGTAGCCGTTCCGTCTTGCTTCAGTCACAATGAGAGAAAATGGGTTTAACTTAGGGGAGGGAAGGAAAGAAAGTTGAAGGAATTTGTGTGTTGAATTGTGTTTAGAAATGTTGAACTATTGAGAAAATAACAGATCTTGAGAGAATGATAAGCTTGTTGTCTCTGTTCTCTCGGTCTTGTTTTCACAATAGGCTAAGTCGTCTTTTTATAATAGTTGAGAATATACATGTTTCCTTGTAAAGTAGTGGAGGTAGTGGAGAGATGGAGTAATGGGGATTATGAGGGTAATGGTGTAACCTCCCATTATCCTTGGAAGTTTCTGGAAGAACATTATTCTATTACTTCTTCAACCACTTCAACTGTCACCACTACTTTGTAACTTCCTTGTCATGGGTTATTGCCACACCCATATTGTTGTAACCGCTATACTAAAACCCCATGTTTAATCCCCCCATGTAATATGATCTGATGTCTCGTAGGAGTTAGTGGAGTCATGGACTCAAAAAACGTGAGTTTGTTGTAAGATAATGTTATTGATGAGTTTGTGTCAACACAATATGATTATGATCAAGTATTAGCGCTAATAGCAAGGGGCAAAGGTGACACGAGCATAGGTGCAAAAGTGAAGGGCTAGAAGACGCGCAAAGGGAAAAAAGGGGGAAGGCTAGCATATTGGCGCTGGCGCTAGCGCTACTGGTGCTATCCCATTTGTTCCCCAGTGCTAGTTGTTGGTCGTTTGGCGTATTTCCTTTGTTGGCTTTTTTGTCATTTTTCTAGTCGTTTGGCATATGTGTGTGCTACTTTTTGGTGTTGGGAATGTTGCTAGGGCTTCGCCAAGGCTAACGCTTGCTAGTGTCGTGGTTATTTCTTATGCATCACTAGCTTTGGCATTTATTAATGTCGTGGCCATATTTATGGCCTATTTAGAGTTTCTCAGATGCATGAGATTTTAATGTTAGCATTATGCTTAACTTTTATGCAATGCATAATGAACATATTCAAGAGATTCATCCGTGGAAGTTTGTAACTTGAGATTATGCTTGATGCGACTCTGCAATTAGATGGTATGCATCGAAATTAGCATTTTTATCCAGATATGGCATAGCCTCTAAACTGAACATTCGCAATTTTGTATAATCAGAATATTTTGATTAACACAAATAATTTGCACGTGAAACAACGAAGGTTTAGCTGAGTAAAGCCCTGACATTTCAAAAGTCGTAAATATAAAGAGCTACAAAGCTATTGTAGCTATGAGTTGAATATGCATTCTTAATTCTCTTGGGAATATAAAATAGAAATACATATCCATAATTCTGATGTTGAGTCAAAATTTATTTCATGCTTCTGCAGCTAGGAAAAAAGTTACATTACAATTTTCTCCCTTGTCAAAAATCCACCATCAGCAGTTGTCATCATGACCACCGATTTCGGGTAATACGTAGGCCGAAAAATAGGCCAAAATTTGCAAAAATAATAATCAGTTTTTGGAGATTATAAACTATAAATACATGTTTGGAGATCCTTAACACGTATACCTGACATTTGGAAGCATTAAGATCTCCATTTTCCGGGTTGAATCTCCATCTGCTTGATTAAAATCCTCATATATGCTTTGGTTTACACAATCTTGTTCGTCCAACAAAAACCCAAAATTGGTAGGATCGAAAGCGTGATAATATGATTTTCGATGCGTAGATGCCCCCACTTCTTCTTCACCACTAGAGTATACGATACAATCAAATTTCATCTTTGCTACCAAAATCCCAAAACCCTAGTTTTCCTCAAGTTCTTCTCTTTCTTCTTTAAATTTTCAAAAAAAAAAAATTACTTTAATTCTTACCATCTAACACTAACTATAATCCAATTTGAAGCACCAACTAATTTAACTACCATTTGAAGTAATTAACACTAATTAAGCATATTAGTCATTAATAAAAAAAATTAGATAAGGGAGTTTTGATTATTTTTTTTCATAATGACTCTATTTTAACTTTTAGTGGTAGGCCTAAAATAATATGAGTAGGCCTAAAATTATCCATGATTAATTATTATTGAAAAATAAGCCTCATCTAGGGGCTTATGGTTTTATAGAGAGGCTTTTCATATGAGGATAAAATAGGGTCATTAGTTAGTAAATTTAAAAAACCCATATCCATCATATTTTCATTATGGCCAAACAATCCTTGTTTGATTAGTTTAATTATTTAATTAGATTAACTAATATAGTATAGGTTATTAGATTGGAATTGGTTTTGGGAGGGAAGAGAAGTAGAAGGATTTTTTATTTTTTTTTGAAAACCTTGGATTTTATTCACCAACCAAATTGAGTGATTCCAGTGAGAAATTTGAGGTGGGTGAATCCTTATGATAGAGAAACCAAATTTTACATACTTCATGATGGAGATCGTGATTCACCCAACCAAAGATTGAATTTTTTAGCTTCCAGACCGGTTTACGGTTGGCTACGAAGGAAAAACCCAACCGCAAACCGGTCTGAAAAGCTAAAAAAGGGAAATCATGCATTCAATCGAACCCATGTTTTAAAAAATAAAATAAAACATAGGTTTGTCGAATCATACCTCATATAAACCATGCGATCTTGTTGAGGAGTTTGAAAAGGAGAAGAAGAGAAAAAACAATTATTTGAGAAGAGAAGGAGTTTATTTTTTCTTTTTTTTAATTGAAAAAGAGATTTTATTTAGAGAATTGTATAACTACAGATTGTTTTTATCTTGTTGGATTAAATTACTTATCCAGACAGGCATGCTCTCTTGGGAAGAAAAATTAAAGTCATCAAACAATGCATATTTAGTAATTTTGTCTGCTAAGTTATTTGCGTCTCTTTAAACATGAGAGCAATACCAAAAATCAAAATCTCTAAGAATTGTTAAAGCATCAGAAATTAAATTAGTTGTAGTCCACTTCACTACTGTCAAGTTTCCTTTTAAAGCACTTATCACATTACTACAGTCTTCTTCTAGATGGATTATGAGTTTCCCCTCTTGTTTTTCCCACAACACAACATCAATAAAGCTTTTGTTTCTGCCTTCTCTGGATCTAGTACCCTTCCTGTTCCAATTCGTAGTCCATTGCAGTCACCTGAAAAAGTTCTACAGATTAGACCATGTCCATAATCTCTTGTATCTTTTATGAAAGCGGCATCAAAGTTTGTTTTTTCTACAAACTGTTCAGAAGTTTTCCAAGTAATAAGTGGTGACATATTGTTTTTATTACTAGTATGAGCTACTAGTAAACTAGTTGTCCAACTTCCTATTTCAGACAAAATAGTTGAGATTAGAGCTGATTCATTTACCTGCACATTATCAAAATGGTTAGCACATCTAGATTTCCAACCATACCACGTTATGAAACATACTGTAGTAAACATATTGGTATCAAAGTGAACATGAGAAGCATTGGAGCTAAATAAGTTGCAAATCCAAGAATGAAAGGAACTATTTTTTAGAGTAACCATAATTCTAGGATTTATTCCAGTATAAATTCTTTCCCTAACCTCACAGTCCATAAAAACATGTTGCATGGATTTAGAGTTCTTTCCACACATACAACAAGTAACATCATGATGTTGAGTGAATCTAGATATCCAACCTTTAGTTGGAATACATTTGTGCAGGCATTTCCACGTAAAATATTGGATTCTAGGAGGGAGTTTACATTTCCAGAAGGAGTTCCAAGCTATATTTTGGTTATTCTTAGTTGGGTTTTTGACAAGGTCTTCATTTAAGATTATTCTATAAGTCGACTTACTTGTAAAAGAACCATTAGCATATGGTTTCCAACGCAACTTATCCTCCCCATACATAGGAATCATGATGTCCATAATGGCTCTAGTAGTGTCCCGATCAAAAACAACATTCATGGTATCCATTTTTCAGGTCTTGGATGTGTCATTTATTAGTTGGCTAACATGAGATAATTTACTTGAAATATATTAGGATGTATGAGGACTGGAGATACTTGGTATCCAATTGTGTTTCCAGATCCTAATAGAGTTACCATTACCAATTTCCCAAATATAATGTTTCTTAACTATGTCAAGACCTTTACAAATCCCAACCCAAATCCAATATCCTTGTGTTGGCATTATATCCAACAAAGGGTTAATCTTACTAAAATACTTACACTCAAGGATTTTAGCCCAATAAGCATATGGATGATCTATCATTCTCCAAGCTAGTTTTTCCAAAAGAGCTAGATTCATTAGCTCAGTTATTCTAATATTTAAACCACCTAGAACTCTAGGCAGAGCAATGTCATACCATCTTTTAGGGTATAAACCTTTCATATTTTCCTGTTTTCCCCACTAAAAGTTCATTTGGATATAATCCATTTTGTTAGTAATACTTTTAGACATGGGGAAAACAGCTAAATGGTGATTAGCCATACTACCCAAAATAGATTGGTTTAGGATAGTCTTACCTGGAGGGGCTAGAAATTTTGATTTCCAGGATGCTAATTTTCCTGAGTAGCTATCCATAAGTTTGTCAAAGGATCCAGTCTTCTGTTTTTGTAAGAGCAAAGGAACTCCAAGATATTTTCCTGCAAGGACATTCTTTTGATTTGCAAGATGTTGGCAAGAACATTTTTCATATTTGGAGGAACCTTAGAACTGAAATCTATAACAGACTTATCAAAATTCAAAGCTTGACCAGAAAACTTGCTAAATTGTTGGATAATGGTAGTTAGATTCCTAGCACCTTTATTTCTAGTCTTAATAAAAATCAGGAAGTCATCAGCAAAAAATAAGTGAGTAATAGGAGGATAGGATTTTGTGACTTTAAAGCCATGTATAAAACCATCATGCTCAGCTTTATTTAAGTTTCTAGACAAACCTTCCATACAAAGGAAGAATAAGTAAGGTAACAGGGGGTCACCTTATCTTAATCCCCTCTTAGGAAGAAAAACATTGCCAGGTGCACCACTAAGAAGAATTGAAGTGGAAACTATTAAAATACATTCTTCAATCATATTACACCAATCCATAGAGAATCCAAGTTTATTCATACTAGCAAGAAAAAATATCCATTCAATTCTATCAAATGCCTTATACGTATCAAGTTTGATGGCTATTCCACCATCCTTAGTTTTAGTTTTTTTAATTGAATGAATAACTTCATGTGCAATAACTATGTTGTCCAGAATCTTTCTACCTGCAATGAATGCAGTTTGAGAAGGTGATATAATATTAGAAATCACACATTTCAATCTATTAACAAATATTTTAGATATAATATTATAACCTATATTGCACAGACTAATGAGTCTATCAATGACACCTTTAGGACAATTATTTTTGGGTACTAAAGCAATGAAATTATGATTCGTCTGCTTAAGCAAATGATGAGAATGAAAGAAACTTTTTACAGTATTTACCACATCAGGACCAACAGTTTCCCACATAATCTGGTAAAAACAAGGTGGGAAGCCATCTGGACCAGGTGTTGTCCAGGGCTTCATGTCAAAAACTACATTCCTTGCCTCTTCAGCTGTAAGGGTTACAGTGAGCATGACATTATCTGCATCAGAAATACGGTTAGTAATATTGTTTAAGTAGCTGGAGGCTTCAGGGGGGTCACTGTTCTACCCATGTTATGGAAATATCTTTTTAATTCTTCAACAATCTCTTCCTTCTCTGTGAGCCAAATGCCCAAGTTACATTGAAGAGTATCAATTTGAGTTCTTCTCTTTCTGAATTTTTCCTTGTGATGAAAATAACTAGTATTTCTATCATCAAAATTTTTAGCTTCTTATTTACCTCTTTGTTTCCAGAAATCCTCCTCGGCATCATACCAGAATTTGAGATATTTGGTAATATCTTCTATCCTGGCAGTGTTCTGAACATTTCTAGTTCTAGACAAGTGGGACAATTGAGATTCTAGCTTAGCTATTTGAGCAATAATGTTACCAAAATGATTGTAATTTTAATCTCTTAAAACAAGTTTAGTATCAGCTAGACCTTTAGTGAGCTTAAAAGCATAGGAACCTGGCATATTAAAATTCTAGTTATTCCTAATCAACTCAGCACAAGTGGAGTCTCTAAACCAGGCCCTATTGACTCCAAATGGTTTCTTAGTAGAATTGTCATTTTTAGAAGAAACAAGTAAGATGGGGGCAATGATCACTACCCATTACAGTTAAATGGTAACAAGCAATATTAGGGAATTTTTCTAGCCAATCTAAAGTCACTACAACTTTATCTAGTCTTTCAAGAATAAGCTCATCACCTTGTCATCTATTTGTCCAAGTAAATGGGTTACCAATATAATTCATGCTATGAAGATCATTATTAGACAAAATTAAAGCATTACCATCAATTTCAGATTGAGAAACATACTACCTCCTTCCTTTTCCTGATTTGAGAGAATGAAATTAAAATCACCTAGAACAACCCAAGACTTATGGTGTTGGGTTCTCATATCCCTTAGGTAATCCAACTGAGTTTTTCTGTCTTCACTATTCAGAGATCCATAGATGCATGTGATAATACTTTTACCACTTTTATTATCCATCTTTACCATATAATTTATGATATTGTACCTAATATCCAGAATATCCAGATTAATACCATCTTTCAACATGAGACACAAACCACCAGAAAGACCAATTGGTTCAAAACATATCACATATGATACTTGAATCTTGCAACCAAATATTGCATTCTCTTAAGCTTATTTTTAGTTTCTGAAAGAAATATAATATCTGGGTTGTGGGACCTAATCAACATTTGGAGGTGATTCCTAGTTGTTTTGTTACCAAAACCATTAACATTCCAGCTCAAGATATTATTTTTTGAATACATAACAATACAATTAATTGTAATAATATGCAGGGAAATATGCCTATTTTTTTTTGACTTAGCACAAAACTTAGAATGGAAATTAAGGAAAACAAACTTATGAGTTTTTATGGAGTGTACCTTAGTCCTTCCATTAGTGTGTCCAAAAAGTGTCCCTCCTGTTGTGGCTCTGTGTGTTGTATTGATCTTAACTTGATTGCCAGGGTTGTCTATGGGTTCATGAATTTGAGGACCATTAAATTCAGTGTCAATGGGTGTAATGTTTCTCTGTCTTTTGCCCACCCTAGTGATAGGGTTTGGAATACCTATATATAATAACCACAATCGTACGTCGTTTACAATGTAGAAACGACAAATACGGGTCGAACCCACGGGGATAATACTGCAACCAATATCTCTAACAAACTAATCAAATATGATGTTTTTGGATTTATGAGAATGCTAATGAAATAACTAAATTAAACTAAACTAGTAAAATAAATTCAATGGGAGAGTCGGTAATTAACTAGGGAATCTGGTTTTCACCAATCTAATAATATAAACTCAATTAATCTCTATAATGTATTTTCTAAATTACTCGAGACATATTGAAATTAATCTCATGTCTCGGAAAATAATGCGTTAAAATCCTAAACTATTGTTTCACCGGTATAATTTCCTTCGCTTCTAATGTAGCAATTCTAAAGCGTTATTTATCAATCTAAAAACATATACCGTCAAAGAACTTAACACAAGCATGACATATCAATCGAGAAACATAAATAATCAATGAAATTACTTAAATCAATTATGAACCAAATAATTTATATGAAGGAAATTATTAATTGTTAAATCGTTAAGAAAATATCATTATAAAAAATTAATACGATTTTAAAAATCAAAGTTGACTTCCACCTAAAACCATAGCTACAAGTTTAGTTATCCATGGCTATGGATTTTATTAAAACCCATTAAAATGAATTACAAAAGAAAGATAAATTAAACTGTTATTATCGTTGTCACCCGGTAATAAGTTTTCTTCTCATCCCTTTGTTTTATATGCACCTCAACCTTCACGGCATTCCTTACAGTCCCGTTGTCCCGAAGAACTTTCCCAAGATCCACCTGCAAAACTCCCGACACCATCTCCCTTCCTTAGGTCTTCAAACCCTCTTTTTATTACTGACAATCCTTGGGTCAACCCAATTCACGGTCCATTAAGACTATATCCATATACACTCACATGCTTCAAGTTTAATCAAATGGGGCCATTCATAATTTCATCACCTTAAAAACATCAAAAAATGTCACTTGTAGACATAGAAACATAATAATCTCACACCTCTTTATGCAATGTAATTTGTTGTTGCCGAGAAGTAACTAGAAGTAACTAGAAGTACCTAGTTTACCCCACGTAATTGACTCCCTCATATCCAAAACAGCCAATGGACTTCCCAACTCCAATATGAACAAGTAATATATGCATGAGTCTCATCTAATAATCATCATGAAACCACTGACCAAGTTCTCCTGAAAACCCCAGACCAAAAATAGAAGACCAACTCTTCTTCCTGCCTGTACGTTTTTGTCAAGACCCTCCTTTACTCCTCACCAACTCTATAAGATAACAGTGTAAATAAGCACCATTAGCAATTTAATATGTTTAGTCGTATTTATTCGTAACTTCATATTTTACGCATATCACCTATTAAAATAATAAAATTATAAAATTATTATAAAAATGATAACTATTAAATATAAATAAGGTGGCAAAAGTGTATAAATTAAGTGTTTATCACCTAGCATTAACATTAAATTCCTCTTCTTTATCTTGGTTTACTAGAGGGTTCTTGAAACATGATCTGACCATCTTTAGGTGGAACAAAATGATTTTTCTTGACAATCTTTATGTTAATCATTTTAGGTACCTGAGCAGCTGGTTTAGTTTGAGCCGAAAAACTCTTCCTGATAGCTACAAAGTTACTAAAAACATGAGGTTTTTTGTGTAATGCTTCCAAGTAATTTGTAGCTGCTTTGCATGCTCCATTGCAGTGATTGATGATGTAACAATTGGGGCATAGCTTATGAGGTTGTTTTTTGTAGAAAAATCTAATCCATTTGGATACGCCTGAAATAGTGATTGTCACTACCCTCTCCTCATCGGGGTATTGATATTTACCTTCACACACACTTTCACAGGGAAACCTGGATATGCAATAGCATTTGGAGGTTCTATAGTTGTTACTTTTCCAATCAGTTTACCCATTGCCTTCACTGCTTTGACATTCATATGTTCTGGTAGTAAATATTTCAGCTGTATCTAGAACTCATGATGTTCCTAATCCATTTCATTGAAAAAGGTTAAGGGGTTATAATTATTTAGTATTACCAGATTACCATCTATGCTCAATGGTATTTCCTTAATAACCTTATTGAGTATTTCCCAATTTGAGAACTTGAAAACTATCGTGTTATCTTTCAGCTCAAAAACATTTATGTCTTCCGGGGAGATGAAGGTACAAGTGTATTGGGTATGCTTTTCTATTGATTTGTAAGACATCTTGCCTCCAATAATGATTTTTCCTACCAGCATTGGTTATCTTCATCATCTTCAATTATATCCTTTATTTGATGCATAATTGGATCCAACGATTCACTTTGTTTTAGAGTAGCATTTTTGAATTTATTTGCCAATTCGCTCACATTGTTTGGGTCTTTTTCCGCCATGTTAGAATATGGAATATGAAATCGAGTGATTTTTCCTGTATGAGATTTCTCAAGATTAATTCTCTCATAAGTTTTGGAATAAGTTAGGGAATTGACTATCCCTTCCTGGAATTTCTGAGTAGTTGAGATATATGTGGGAGGAAAATCTTTGACATAATAGGAAAGAATACAGTTGTCTAAAAAGAGAAGGAGACAAAATTTGAATTTGAACTGAGTTCCTGGATGACAGTTACATCGATTTTTCCGGTTATACCAGCTTTGTTCTGAATCGGTATTAACCCAGTTATATAATGAACAACTCCAAATAACAATGGCAATCAAGAAGATCATATTTGCTTCAAAAAGCTTATATACAACATCTGTAAACGCAATATCCACATCTAAAAACCAGGCAAACGCCATTTGAGGGATCACAATCTGTACACACATGGAGGAAAAGAGTTAGCCATGAATATTAAAAAAAAAACTCAATTTTTGTTAAAAATTTGGATTCTAAAAACACATAATCAATAAAAAAAACTTCAAAACAATGCATATAAGAATGACATTTAAATCTAAATAATATAACAAAAAGATAGTAAAGAAACTAGATTTATGGTTTGAAATTAGAGTTGAAATTACATGGCTCGGTAACTGAGTTAGCTTCACCGTTTGTAAAGAGAAGAGAGATTTTTCCACCAGAAAAGGAGTTGAAATAATTTGAATTAGATTTTTTTTTTTAATTTATTTAGAATTAATAGATAAAATAGTAATTTAAATTTTTATAGATAAAAGGGTAAATTAGATATTATTATTATCTAAAAACACCCCGCAACCAACTACTTTGATCACTTTCAATCCTTAAAAAACCCTCGATTGGAATTATAAGTCCCCATCCTCAGATTTAATCTCTTAAAAAAAAAAAATTCTGCTCCACGTGAGATAGGGGGTCAGCACTCAGCGTCACAGTCCACCACCTCACACACCATTGCCAAATCATTTCAAGCTCCCCGCCTTCTCTCTCTCCACGCACAGATCACATAATCAGAAACCCTAATTCCCTCTTTCTCTCAGTGGTAGTATCATCATCAACAATGTCTGACGAAGAATCTGATCCACAACTGAGCGATAATCAGAAGTTAGAGATCGCTAAATGGTTTCTCACGAATTCTCCAGCTGGTGAAGTCCAATACATTTCCAAAGGTACCCCTCTCTCTCTGTATATATATATATATATATATACCTAACTTTTTTCTTAAATTCAGAGTTTCTAAAATTTAGAATTTTTCTTGTTGGATTTTGGCAGATGTTAGGTCAGTTTTAATGGATGATCATTTATATAACAAGGCTGCTTTGAAGCATTTCTATTTACAATAAAAATCATCTCATTTCAATAGAAATGCCCAATCGAAGTGGGGATGTAAGTCTTGATTAAAGTGTTAAATTTGGGTTTAGGGGTATTAATTTGGTCTAATTTCAGTTTAATTTGAATGTTCATTTAGGTGTAATTTGGGCCTGTTTGAAGGTTTGTGAGTTGTAATAAGGAAAATGCTAATCAAACTAGCAAGCTTAGTCGGGAAGTGGGTCCCACACCCTATCACCTCTTTTAGGTCATGTGGCATTCACATTTTGTTGATTCATTGTGTGTAGGTTGTTGCTACGACATTTGCGGAACTAAGTGATACTGAATATCTGGATCCGCGCATTGCTCAAGTTGCTGTCGTGGACCATGTCAAACAAGTGAGTTTCTACCTCATGTGATGCAAAATGTTATTGTTGTTTGAGTGCTGAAAAGAGTGGTTAGTGGATGTGTTCACTTGTAATGTTTGTACTTTAAATTGGTGAAGGTGTGTATTGATGTGGGGCCTGCTACTGATGACGAGCTTTGCTCTCCGTATATTGAGGAATTTCGGTACGTTTACATGGACATCCATTAATTTTTTTTTGGTTTTGTTACAATATTACCTATTTTGCAATATACATGGAGCAATAGATGCGAAAAAAGTTTAAACATGCACAAATACATCAGATATTGTAATATTGGGAAATAGTAAATGTTACACTAGACTCTTTTATTTGCACGATAATATTTAGGGATCTAGCGTTTCATCATCAAGACATCTCTATAGCATGCTAACTTGACAAAGTTCACAAGTTGGTATGACATCTATACTATCTACTTGTGAGAGAATAACACGGGTTAAAGCTAGTACACTGATAGCTAGCTCATTTTAAGTAACTATCTTTTGTTGCACAATTTTCTGCTGGCAGATGCGATTTGGACGCAGAAATTCTTAAATATGTCGGGGAAGCTTATAAAAAGGGTGTTTGCTCAGTTTACTGCATTAATGGGAAAGATGCGGAAGAACCTGGGCTTGACTTTGAGCTTGCAGTTGTGATTAATGCTGCTAGGTGTAGCCCACAAAATTTTTGGTGAGTGAAATTGACCATTGTGAATTCCGGAACTTACTATTATATTATCATGGGGACAGAAGGTTTTGCCGTTTTGATGTGTTTTGATACCAGATAACCAGACTTATCCTTTCGAGATTATGATATATCCTGCACTTGGTTATTTGCAAATCAACAAATGAAAGAAACCTTTATTTTTGAACTGGCATTCAATCAGAATCACAATAATGATGGGTATTTTTACTAGATAACATACGTCTGTTCATTAGCATGCGCTTAGCAGTTAGCTCATCTCTCGTCGATTTATTTACTCTCTTCTTTGTTAGGTATTTCTATACTCTGAGGCTTGATATTTTTTGTTTTAGTTTCTCAAGTGATTTTCTTTTGTCGTAATCACTAGCACAATTATTAGGTATCATGTTGGAATATTTCACTGTGGCTGATGCCAAGAAGTTTGAGTGCCCCATCCCGCATTTCCATGTACTTCTATATCTTACTAAAAATAAGCTTCATATAACAGGAGAACATCGGTTTATACTTGAAGATAGTAACTGCTAGTACCAGTGTATATCAATGCTCATGATGGTTCCTTTTCACCATTGAATGTAATACAATATGTGCAATATCAGTATTCTCAAGATTTTGGTTCCTCTTGATCCTATGTCCTTTCCCTCTATAGAATTCAAGAAATAACATGAAGGAGGAGATCCATATTGTAGTAGTCATTCTAAGACAAGGAATTGCAGTTCCATTTCAATAATTTGCAGGTTTTGCCGAAGTCATACTGTATACAAGAACAGTGGAGCTCACGTAAGTAAATGCAAGGGAGAGGGAAGATGTGGTCAGCCAGTGACTGGCAATGGTAGCGTTTTACTTGCCAGAACACAACAGTTGTCCAGTGTTAGAATCTTGTGCACTTAGCTTGAAGAGTTGATGACCTAGTTACCTACTAAGGAAGATAGAAGTCGAATCTTTCAGACAATCTTTCTCCTATTCTTATTTATCTCGTCTCATGAATTTCATTTCAGTGTGACCATCAGACAGCGTATTTTTATTTTTTTATGTAAGGTTCCAACTTTTATACCTGGATCACTGTATTACAGCAACGGCAGTACATAGAGTTTAAGGATGAGTTGCAAGTAGTGGAATTGAGAGGCAAATTGCAGGTATTGCTTTTAAACTGGAACTGGTGTCACAGTAGCATAGTTATGCTAGATATGACTAATGAGAATGTTGATGGACACAGTTAGTTAACTTAGCTTGTGGTTGCGTGTGCTTGTAAATGGATGAAAAAAGTTTACCAACATTAACTAATTGAGGCTGGTTTCAGGTTGGGGTGCACTACTTTGAAGAAGGAAATGTACAACTAGATGCTAGCCCTGAATGCAAAGACTCAACTAATTTTCAGGTTATCCTAATTTATAACTTTTACATAGGATCCCTGAACTTCTAGCTGTGATCTCATTAGATAATTCTGTTACTTTAGCCAGCCAGTGCGCTTTTTTTTGTTTTGTTTTCCTTCTTTCTCGTTTTGTTTTTCCCTATTGTTGAAGAATGAGGTTCTAGGAAAAAACTATATAGTTAAGCATCAAGTTAGGACATGCCATATTGTAACTTGTAAGACAAAGTTTACGTCCTTCACCTTTATTTCGCCTATGTTTCTTTTCTGCTCCCAAATGACACCTTTATTTCGCCTATGTTTCTTTTTCTGCTCCCAAATGACTTACTGACTTGTATACGATTCGAGAAGCCATATTAATTCAAATCAATGCCCCCTCTCTACGAACTCTTAAATATGGATAGCATTCAGAAGAAGAATAACCTTAGTAAATATTGGTTCTCTTTGGGTTTGTGCTTAAGCTTCTGTGCGACATATGATCTAGTAGTTCCCATACTGAAATTATTTCTCTTTCAGTCCCCTGAAGATTGTGCCCTCTCAGTTACGAACATTATTCGTCACCATGAAACTGAGTACTTGGCTTCTCTCGAGGTGTGTGATACTTCTCTTAGTTCCTACTGGTAGATGAGTTCATTGACTCCTTACCCTCTCGCTAACGGTTCTTTTGCATCTGCAGGGATCCTACTTAAATTTGCCTGATACCACTTTCAAGGTACTGATAAGTTTCTAATAAGCAGGAAATGTTATTACTGCTATCTTTCTTTATTTTGAAAACCCCTTTTTTTACTTCTGAACTTCTGATTCTACAGGACCTGTGAAGGAAGCTTCCAGTCACTCGTACCCTCTTCCCATGGCATAATACGATGCAAATAAGCCTTACTAGAGACATTACGAAAGAACTTGGGATTAAGAAAAGGGGAAATTTGTTGTTAATGTATACTATCCCAGTGCCCGCCATCCTAAAAGAAACTGTGTAAGAATCCCACTCATAGTCCATCCTTTTGTCTGTCACATGAATTATGGTACACTGTCACACTTTTGAGCTCTTATGAAATGCCAAGATGTGGTTTTTTATATAGAATATAATATATATCCTTTTTTGAACCAAAATCGATTTGAGCATGATATCAATTGTCATGCTAACGTGCTCTCTTTTCAGTTTCTCTATACCTAAGAACTAGGTATAATACAACCCATGCCAAACAGCATGAAAAATGTCCAAGCTTGCCTCACGATCCACAAAGTTGCTTAGTCTTCCTAAAAGGGGGCTCAATTTTCGCCTCTTCACGCAAATTATTTTGTAATTTAAATTTATCACGTGACCTAAAATTTGAACCTACGATCAGGAATACTTATTTTAATTTAGGATGGCCGGGGTAAATTTATTTGGAATTTATTTGGGTATCCTGATAAGGGATGTACTGAAACTATAAAAAAAAAATTAAGTTATCTTTTTATGTTTTATTTATTTAATTTTTTTTTATGAGATTTTTGATTTTTTGCATTTCATTTCAAATCTAATTGTATATCATATTATTGTATCGACTAATGGTATGGATAATTGATGAATTTTGTGTTGACCGTATATATTGTTTCTTCATCGTGAAGAACATATCAACAGCCGATATTGTGTATTTGTTAAAATTTTCTTAATGGTCCAAAATCATCATTTCACTCAAAATTTCCATCGCATATTAAAATGTATCGCATGGCCCAAAATATTTCTTCAGACCTAAAACTATATCGTGGCCAAAAATCCACAGCATGTTCGAAAATCTGCTACACAACCTAAATTTTCCATCATAACTGTAAAATTCGTTGTGATCCAAAATGAGTCCCTTATGCTAAATTTTTCCTCGTGACCTAAAATTTTCCCGCCAAATAATTTTTTTATTTGTGACCGAAACCTATATTATAATTGAGAATCTGACTCCGTTTCTAAATCTGCCTCATGTCCAAAGTTTACCTAGTGTCCAAAATTTATCCCGAAGGACCGAATCAAAACCGTATCTAAAATAGACCGAACCGAAGGTAGAGGATACAAGGTACATATACAAAAAGGAAAACCAAATACACCCGGATATCAGGTATAGGTTCTATCTAGGAACCGACTTGTACCGGACTGAAGGAACCGAATAATGTTGATCACTCATCACTTCCCATTATCTGCCCGAAGGATCATGGTTTCAACCGAGCATTTCCCATCCATATTTATTGCTCTCATTTTGACACTCGCGCCTTTGTATTCGCCAATGTGGAACTATTAGCTTGTATCATTTTGTATAGGACTAAATGAAATGCATAGGTGAAACGGTCATCGTAGGAACTCAAATAAACTTGTGCAACTTTAACCACGTCAGTGGAGCCTCTTTTTGATCACACATTCTTATCTATTCTCGCATACTAATATAGGATCTCTATGGTACTTGGTTGCTATTTTTCTTAGTAGATTAGGCTAAAATTAGGTGCTCAGAACTTGTAATTTATCATGAGGTAATTTGTTGTTTGAGATTTGGGTTTTGATGAACATCCGACTTCGTGCCCAGTTTTTTAAAAGATTAAAGGGATGATAGCACCTAGATTATTGTGGGTTGTTCATGGCATGCATAAGAACAAGTATCTACCAAACTACTCGTATACAGAGCTTAAACAACTCTATTAGGTATAACCAAAGGTAGAATATCAGTGCACATGGCCAGCAACACATATAACGAGCCTTCTTTGAAAGTAAAATACAGTAGTAAACTCCATAGCAGGAAATTATGACAGTCGAATCTGACAATATGGAAGCAATGCAGAAAAAGAGATTAAACTGCTAGCCTGAAATATTCGAATCTGACAATATGTAGGTGAAATGTCAATCCCTCGGCTATGCATGTTCGGTATTACAAATCAAGATGTCTATCTTTTCTTGCATATGTTAAATCACTATTATGTTTTTGTGATGTGCAGAACCAATTTGTGGGTACTGGTAGCTTCGTGGTGGTACTATCACATGCTATACTATCCATTGCAGTGGTGCCTTACTTAGCGAAATTCATTACCCAGCGGGCAAAGATGGAGACTACATACCCCTTAATGGCACTCCAGTGGTTCGACCCTAATACTGACTCATCCACAAGTGTGGCCCTTCAAGTGGCAGTTCTTTTCATTGGAGGGAAAGACGATAGAGAAGCATTAGCTTATGCTTCTCAAATTGCACAACATCCTGGAGTTAACCTCACAGCAGTCCGGTTCTTACAAGACGCAGAAAAAGCGTTAAGTAAGGCGAAAAAAAGGACAGCTTATGCCAAGGCAATGGATGAAAAGGAAATGAATCTGGATAATGAATACTTTGCAAGCTTTTATGAGAAACAAGTTGCATTAAGGAAGGTTGGGTACTTGGAAAAACATGTTGGAAGTGGGAAAGAGATAGTTTCTATATTGAAGTTACTGGAAAACCAACATTCCTTTTTCATTGTAGGGCGAGGAGGACGAGGATGCAGGGTAACTTCTTTTCTGGAGTCTGGGGTCAGTGATTCAGAGGAATCTCCAGATTCGGGACCCATTGGAGAATCCTTGCTGATTCTGATTTTTCTACCACAGCTTCTGTGTTAGTTATTCAACAACATTATCGTGAAGAAATCGAAAAGGATGAATTCAAAATCATTCCTATGTAGTTGTTATCATTTGCAAACTGTAAGTCTGTAACAAAACTCACAAAAATAGAAATCAGAGTAGGAGTAATAGGACAGTGATTGTAAGTTTTATACATATAATTCAGTGTTGCTTTTGCCATATTTTCAGCTTTCTTGACTTAGGAAAATATTCATTACCATCTGATTAACGAAATCATAATTCGGTCGAATTCAGAAGCAACTTCATGGTTAATTTTCAGATGCAAGAATACGAAACCCTGCTGCATCAGAGACAGCTCCAGGATTATGACTTCGTGTCAAGAGATATAACTTGTATCTTTCTCGGAAAAATAGTACCTTCATAATCATGATTCCTATTTCATACTGCTGCTAAAACCTAAGCTAGAACAGAAGCAGCAGACTTAACTTACAGTAACCTTAAAATGCAGAACTTTGTCTTCCCTTGTGTAACAGAAAAAAAAAAGGTACAGGATCGGAATCAACCATAACCGAACCGAAAAAATAGGTACAGGGTACAAGACCGAACCGAGAATATAGGGTACAGGGTACAGGTACACGGATAGAGAACCGACCATAAGGAGGTACAGGTACACGATTCTACCAAGAACCGAGCTGAACCGACCTTTGTGCACCCCTAGCTACTACAACTCATAGCAAATCGCATGACCCATAACATTTAATGTGTGAAAACATCTTCTCTATGTCTTAGAATTTTCATAATTATCCAAAATCGGCATCGTGACCCAATACTTGCCCATGAATCTTTGCCTTATGGACAAAGACTTCGAAGTCACCACATCTGCCATTGTGACCCAAAAGTCTTGGAAACAAGCTATATCGCTTACTCCAGGTAATTATATTGAAGCACATAATTGTTTGAAGATCACCCGGCGGTTTGAATAAGAACACTCTTTTTATCCGTCAGTAAAATAAAATAGATCTTTCCTCTGGGAAGAGCTAATCAAGGAATTTCATTGTATCCCATCTAAGATTGTTCTGTTTTATTTCGTTTAGTACCTCGTAGGCATAAATGATACTCGACCAGTACATCATACATCCCTTTTTGCTATTCAAACTAAAAAAGCCTTTGAATGTGGATATTGGGTTCTTATTCATGACTGCCCTAATGAAGTGATTTGGAATCGAGCAATAGTCATACGTTCTATGTAAGATACGAAGCAGCTCCATCAAAAATTATAAGTTTTTTTTTGTAGATGGTGGAGTTTTGACAAGGCGAAAATTGTAATTTTATCTGTCCCATATCAAAAATAGTGAATTTGCAAATTTATTCATGTCCCATGTCAAAAATATAGAGTACAAATGTCTTGGAGACCCACCTTGCTCAGTGCTCAAGAACAGGAAGCCATGGTCCTCAGGGACTATGTCTTGCTCGGATCTCATGATCCAGGGACCATGTCTTGGTCGGTCATGACCATTATCCCCTGCCTGCATCACCAAAGCCTTGTTCGTGTCATCCTTGTTCGTGTTAGCCTTGTTCGTGTAAGCATTGTCCGTGTCAGCTTTGTTCGTGTCATCCTGGTTCGTGTCAGCCTTGATCGATAATGCATTGCTTGAGCATACCTTGTTGGTCACGCGTCCCCGAAGACCATGCTATGTTCGTCCAAGCCTTGTTGATCACGCGTCCTCGAGGACCATGCTTTGTTCAATCTTGCTTGATCACGCCAAGCATTAGTCCTTGAAGACCATGTTTTGTTCGATCATGTATTCGTTGAGTATACCAATCCTTAGTCCGCCAAGCCTTGGTCCACCAAACCTTGTTCATCATGTTTTTTTCGATCACGCCAAGCCTTGGTCCTTGAGGACCATGTTTTTTTCGATCACCAAGCATTAATCCCCGAGACCATTCCTTGTTCGTTACCCAGGGAAGATATACTTGCCCCTTCGATTACTTGCCAACCCTTGCTTGGTCTTCAGAAGCATGGCGCCAACCTTGCTTATTCCTCAAGAGCATGACGCTAATCCCATGCTCGGTCCTTGAATACTTTTGCACAATATTAACTTTGGACCCTTCCAAGCTTGTGTCATTCCCAAGCTTGCGCACATCCAGGTTGCCGCTTCCAAGTTTGTTCCATTTCCAAGTCTTTCCCGTTCCAAAATTGTACTATTCCCAAGCCTGCGCACATCCAGGCTGGGCTCTTCCAAGCTTGTGTCATTTCCAAGTCTTGCCACTTTCAAGCTTGAGCACTTCCAAGCTTAGACATAGTAACCTTATTAGACTTAATGCTAGTAGTTAGATTATTCGAAAGAGTCATTCATATGACCCAACCATCAAATATACGAGACATCAAACGTGTCACATGAGGATACTCATTGGGGTATTGGTCTGAAGGTATATAAACTGTGAGATGTAACTGGACACCCACGATGAGAACGTTACTAGAGGAGGGATTAATCAACATTTCGGTTATGAGAATTCTCCCAACCATAATGAGAGTTACGGTTTCAAGAATTTTCCCAACAATAACGGGCATGCGCTCAACCATGTTCTCCACTTCACTATCTCTCCATCTCTTCCACTTCTTACGAGGTCAAGAGTTCAAACACTATAAGTAGAGCACTTCTTCTATTTTTACATAAAATAACAAGCACACACAATTCAGAGAGAACAAGTTTGTGAAAGTTCATCAGATTATCCTAAACAACTTCATCTTCTCTACTTGAACTCTACCATAGATACTGGAGTTCTTCGACTAGAACTCACCAAGCTATGATCTCATCCTTCTCTACTTCTCTCCACAAGATCAACCATTTTCTTGGTTTAGGCTAGCCTTGTACGATTTTGATCTCTCGTATTATATGTACAAAATTTGATTTATTTTAATGGATTTTCATACTGAATAAGTCCCCTTTTCACCATCTTGGTGTTTTCTCATCAATAAATCTTTGTGTTATAGTCGCTATATTTTCACATTTTAATTTGATATGTTAACTTATAGAAATATGCTTAGAGATGCTTGTTGAAGTATATAAGCTTAACTATCATTTTATTAGTGACTATAATAGCACATGTGTTATTCCACTTATATTTGACCTTAGCAGCATATTATGCCATTATCCTTTGCACGAGATTTGAAGCTCCAAAGTAAAAGTCGAAGCTTTCACAACAAACTAATCTATGAAAAAATTTATAGCTAACTTTTCAAAGTCTAGGGTTTTTTGGTAGAAAAATTGACCATAGTATAGAGATGTTATGCCGCAAATAACCTTGCAAGGCATACCCGATAAGTCTATTTTGAACAACTCGACACCGATGCTGAGATCTAGAAAATACAGTTCCAATATTTTTTTTATAAAGGTACCTTATTATGTCAAGCGTATTAAAACCCAAATTCAATTCTCATCCCACTTTGCTTTGATACAGGGGTAGCTAGCATCAATATTGGCCTCATATTTGTCATACGCATGTCTAGCATCATCTAATCCTTCATACATTGATCCATACAGATCCACAGACTTATGCAAGCTATAATATGATAATCTAACCACCCAAGTAATTCATAACAAGTCTATTTACCTCTTTGGAGATCATTTTTGAAAAATGGTGTCGTCTTTCTAGGGGAGCTTGTTGGATATTTTCATAAACGTCGTATTATGTTTGTCGCAGCGACAGGGGGTGGGGGGTCGGCCGGCCCCCGGCCCTGAGGATCCTTTCGATAAAACCTAATTCAATTTAATTTTTAATTCAAGAGTTGCGTTATTTTCCAATAGACACCATTGATGCCTGTTGGAGGTATCTGTTGGTGATGAACATGCATCTTGAACATATGTAAATACCCTATAATTAGTGATAAATTGATTCTCTTTCAATCACATAAAAAGTTTCTGTTTTTTCTCTTCATAATATCGTCATAACTTTTTCATTGTGTGTTCTTGGTTGGATCACACTATGCCATTTCGACCAATTTGGAACGTTTATTTCCGTCCCTAAGAATTTAAGCAACGTAAATGTCGGTTGCAAAAATGGTGTTGCACATTGAGCAATATTTTGTGCAACATATATAAACGTTGCTTAATTTAATTAAAACAATTAATATAAATGTTGCTAAGTTGTTTTTAAATGTTGCTTTGTTTTAATTTAGGCAACATATTTACGAAATTAAGCAACGTTTATTTAAGTGTTTATAAGGTGAAAAAAAACGTATTTTTGGGTCTCACAATAAATGTTGCCTTCCTTTTTATCGTGCAACATCTATATATGTTGGCTTATTTTAGGAAAACTCAGCAACGTTTTTGTCAACAACGTTTTTGTCAACAATGTTTATATCCGTTGTAAATTTAAATTAGATTTAAAAAAATAAAAAAATTGTATTGATAAATTCTTGCAAAATTTTACACCTGCATATATAGATCTGAACATGAATACCATTCTAGATGAAGTAGAAGACCTAATTTATTCATACGGAAGAAATTACATGAATCATAACATATTTGAGTGATCATCATTCATCACCATCAAGAAAATTTGTTATATAAGACAGGGTTTCAAATTGTAAAAGAGAATCAAAGAAATGACTAAATTTAAACATATAATAGATGATATAACACAAACCCACCTAACAATATTTGGGTCAACTTGAGCTGAATAAGCATAAAGTACGAAGGGCTTCATAATCCCACGAAGATAGAAACAAGAATCATGATAGATTTAAAACATATTATGTTTCTAACTACAGAATCTAAACATACTACACACTTCTTAAACCAATTGTGTTACCCGACTTGCTTACCGATTTGTCCAGTTTTCCGGTTTGTGTGACAAGTTCAACCTCACAATCTTATCTATGGGTTGTCTACTATTTTGTCCGCACCCACCATTCCACCTTACTAACCAATTTAAATGCTTACACTCGAAATCTAAAGAAATACAAGTTAAATTACTTTGGATTGATTGGGTTATTACTCGGACACTATAATAATACTGTATGGAAGATATAAAGGTTACAACGTGGCTATTGATCTAGATTTTTGAATAAAACCTAATGTTCCAAGTAACTCTTGGAGATGTATAACTATTTTAATAATTATACCTTTCTGAATAACGACTACCATATTGGCATTACTGATATTTCTTAAGCGATGAGTAGCAATGAAAGTTTCTCATTTAACTAGACTCTATCAAGTGCACTTATTAGTCTAGAAGCAGAATTCACAGGTCTTTCAATATAGCTCCAGTTATCGCCATTATCTACTTCAGTTATATCCCCATAGAATCTGAGAGCAATGTTCACAAACTAACGTATTTAAACCCTGCAACCATAACATAAACAATTATTAGTACTGCAGAAAATAGTATCCCAATATTATTTAATCAACTTAAAATATAATGCGTAACTGTACAAGAGATTGATGAGACATGGTTTTGACAATACATGCCTAGATCCATAAAGAAACTAAGTTGCAACAAGTAAATGAATCTTTTACCATCCAACTGATTTATACTTTTATCGAAGAGTCCAAGACAGTATGAACAACTTGAGGCCAATTAAAAATAATGCACATAACTACGTTCAAGCTTCTCGCCACCACCATCATCCTGAAAACACAAAAATAAAATCGAAATCGAAATTAGGGTTGTCCGAAAAATCCTAAGACGAGATACTTGCACTGGTTATATCAAAAAACAAAATTGTGCTGCCAAAACTTCATCTTCTTTCTCCAATTTAATCCTTTCTTCATCATAATTTATAACAGCCTCAAGTGATGACATGTCTAAAGCTTTGATCTCTCTGTCAGATGAAAAATATCCATATGCTCTGGAATAGGAAGCTCTCTGCAACCTATTGCAGTTAACATCATAGATTTACCACAACCATTCAACCCAAGCAAACCATACTGCCTATCCACACAGAAAAAATAAATAAATCAATACACATAATTTAAGAGATTCCATATCATGAATGAACATAAATCACCACAAGTAAAACAAAATCCTATACAAAAACAAACCTGCCATAATTAAGCTCCAATTCAGAATCCAGTATCAGATCATGACTATGAAAAGTAATAGATAATGATTCTATCTACAATACCACCAGATAAACATACAATTTGGAAATTTCAGTATCTTAAAAACAGAACATTGAAAAATTTGATAAATCTAAAGAAAATGATTATGGACAAGGGGGAACATACACGAATATCTCTTGATAATGGATGAGAACAAAGAACACTAGTACAAGTTCTATCAAATATCAGTAATGAATTAACACCATTCACCAATTTCTCACTTCCATAATTCTTTGTCTGCTCCCTTAACTTTCGAATAGTACTTCTCATAGTGAATGCACTGTCGGTGTTGCAATACAATTACTTAATATATAAAACAACAATCAGGGGAATTATCTATCAACTGAATAGAACAAACATGTATAAAATGGAAAAGTAGACACCGGAGTGACTATTTTTTCAAAGTGTAGGCACCACTAGGTACCATCCTTCACTTTGCGGGTCTTTGCATCCTTAAAGTCTGACGGTCTTCCGCTTCACGGCATACTGCACAAGTAACAGAATTGATTACTAACTCAATTTTTAAAAAAGTACCATAATAAATATAAAGTGAAACTGGTGTAAGAAAGCGAAAACAACTTATTTTCCCACCGAATTTACAAAAGTACTTGGAATGATGACTAATTTCCATCTCCTTGATCTGATTACGCAGACTGGCACCATATCTTGTTCCTGAAATAAAAACAACTTAGACTAACGGAAGATTTCACATAATGAGTAATTTCAATATGCATTTTGATATCAACCACTTACAGTATTTGCTAATGATTCCAGCCTTCTTTGTACGCTTAGTCTGCGTCCACAATAAACATGTGACAATATCAAATGCAAACTAATCAATCATCTTGAAAAAAAATTAAACCAAATCGGGGAAATATACATAACAAGAATTCACTAGACCACCAACAGTGAGAATTCTCTGGCACTTGAAACCAAATATACGATCAAATGGGGTTATTACTCTCAATCAAGAGTATCAGATATTATCCTTACATCACCGGCTTTAAACAAGAGATTGACCTAATTACTCTAACACATATAACAATTTTAAAAAATTATCTCCCGACACAGCTCACTTTTAAACTAACCATATCTTAAACTACATTCACACAACATTCACGGATTAAAAATATGACTTACTTAGAGTCTTAAATATCTAATAGTCTAAGCTCAAAAAAATTACATAAAACAAGATATGTAGCTTCTAAAGCCTCAGAAATCTTGGTGGATAAATAATCATCAGAATGGGTTATTACCCCCATAAAGAGTAACAAATTTTATCCTTACATCACCGACTTTTACCTAAACCCTAACACAAAATCTAAAATTGAAAAAAATCGTAACACAATATTCTTAATTGAGCAAAAACCTTTTATTGAATCAACTGAAAAACCAAAATCGTGTATGGGTCTTCAATAAATCTATCAAAACATAAGAAAATGAAAAATCTTTGTTTCAGTAAAAGTTGTAATCGAAAAAACTTAAATCATCAAAAAAGAAAAGAAAAACGATTACAAATCTACAAGATCAAAACAATTATGAGTTATGAAAAACAGAGGTGGTAGTAAGAACATGGGTCACTAACTACTCTTCAGATGCGACAATCGACAAGGACAACCACAATCAATTATCAGATAATGGTTTGTTTGTATTTCTGGAAGAAAATCGAGTTTCTAGGGTTTTGAAAAATTCAAGTTATTGTGAGATAGATCGACGTTTCTGGTTTGTGGTTTTGGACTATGATGTAAAGGTTAACAAGTAATGGTTTTGATTTAAGGTTTTGATGCATGAAAATCTAGTAGATTTCAGAGTTGTTCTAGGGTTCGAAAAGAGGGGGCTTTTCTGAGAGAGAGAGAAAAAAAGTCATGTTTGGTTTAAGGTTCTATTTTAGTTGTTGAGGCACAATAAGAAATAGAGACAATAATTGTTTATTAATTGAAAAATAGAAACATTAATTTTGTTCATAAATGAAACATCGATGAACAGATTAATTATCAGTTGGGTGGGTTGGGGGGGGGGGGGCGGGGGTTAATTTCACAATTCAATTTTGGGAGGGAGATTGATAATTAGGTGAAAATTTGGGAGGGAAAAAATTGGGGGAAACAAATTTCAACATTTTCTAAATGATTTTCAATTAAAAAGTAAAAACAGAAAAAAAAAAAAAAAAACAGAAAAACCAGAAAAAAGATACACACTCTTAAAACCCATGAGACTATTAGAATTTACGACAACGCCATAATTTACAACGTTGCACAAACGTTGCTTAATTATTTTAAGATTAGTAGGAATTCAAACAACGTATATCCCACTGTGCAACGGATATGAACGTTGCAAATTTTACAACGGATATATCCGTTGCGCATTGAAAAAATAAAATGTTACAAAATAGGCCATAAGGGGTACAAATCTTGAATCTAATTACGTTGTCAAAGGGCTTCATATTGTATCATGAAGGTATTATTTTATATAATAATTTGTAATCGCCAAATGATTGGGAGGGTTGAAATTAAAAAAAAATCTTCCTAGAATCTTAAAGTCGGAAGTACAACATCCTTGCTTTGTGTTTTCATTCTCTTTTTAGCCTAATTTTCCAATAGTTTTAGACAATTATCTCGACGATGGAGGGTGAAACTTTAACTGTTACTGCATAATATTTGCAAGTTACGAAACCAGTCTTTGATTTGCTTGTAACGTTTTGATGATGAGAATTTTACTCGTTGGCAAGAGAAGGTGAAAATTTTCCTGATCAACATCAAATTGTAGTACATTCTTGAAAATGGTTTTGGAGGAAATTTTACTGTGACTCCAGAGGAAAATACAAACTTGAGGGCCGACATAAGAAGCGTGAAGAGAATGATTTCATTTGCCGTGGTCATATTCTGAATGTTCTAGATACTAGCGTTTACAATGCCCATCAAAGTATTGTGACTACAAAAGAATTATGGACCACACTTGATAACAAAAACAAGATTTTTAAAGCAAGGAACAACAAATTCCTAATTTACAACTTCATGGACTTTAAGATGGTTGTCAATAAGTCAAGTATTGCCTAGATCAGTGAACTTTTACTCATTATTAATCATCTTAAGGATGGTGGAATTGATATTGTATATTCATTCGTTATTGGGGTTATTATTTCTTGTCTTCCCCCTTAATGGAAGGAATACAAGAACAAACTTAAGCATGTTGAAACTGACTATGACTCAGAAGGTTTACAGTGTCATCTTCGTATTTAAGAGAACTCTCGTAAACGAGATATTAAGGATAGTCAACAAAGTGAAAATTATTCTAAGGTTAATAGTTTGGAGGAATCTAAAATATATAATTATTTAAAATCTAAGAATGATACTCATTTTATGAAGAAAAATCCTACTAAGAAAGATAAAAAGAAGATTGATTACTACTTCTGTAAGAAACCCGACCACTATGCTCGTGAATGTCGACGACGAAAAAAACAAAAGAAAAACGAAGTGATGGGAATGTAAAAATTATTTGTGTAGTTCAAGTTGTGAAAGAATGTTAGTCTTACTAATATTTTACATATCCCTGATATTGTGAAAAACATTTTACATGTTCCTGACATTGTGAAAAACCTTTTCAATAGTCCTTGTTAATAAAACTGGATTCAAGGTGACTTATGAGTCTGATAAGTTTGTATTGTCCAAGAACAAACTGTTTGTTGGACATGGATACTTCTGTGATGCGATGGTTAAGCTTAATTTAATAACTAATGGTTCTGTTTATATTGTTGACTCTATTGAGTTTTGGCATGCTAGATTAGGACATGCGAATTATGGTTCCCTTGGAAATATGAGAAAATTAGGATTGATTTCTAATTATAATTTTGATAGTGTTTCTAAATGTGAAATTTATGTGCAAATACATTGAATATCTTTTGGATATGTAGTAAGAAATTTTTCCTTACTTGAATTAGTACATAGTGATATCGGCGACTTGAAGAGTCATATGACTCGTGGTGGAAACAAATATTATATCACTTTTATTGATGATTGTACTAGGTGTGATTATACTTACTTGATGAAACCTAAGGATGATATCTTTGATATTTTTAAAATATATAAAACAGAATTAGAGATAAAATTAAGACTAAAAATTAAGATTTTACGTTCTGATCGTGATGGTGAATGTTATCCTAAGGAATTCAATTTTTTTTGTCAATATCGTGGTTTAGTTCATCAATTCATTGCACCATATACACCTCAACAAAATGGTATTACTGAAAGGAAAAATAAAACTTTAGTAGAGATGATTAATGCTATACTTATTAGTTCTAATTTTCCTAAATCGGTGTGGGGTAAAGCTGTATTGTCTGCATGTCATATTTTGAACAAAGTTCCTTTGAAAAAGAAGAATATTTATCATTATGAATTGCGGTTTAAGAGAAAACCCAATTTGAAAATATTTAAAGTTTGGGGTTGGAAACATGATCCTAAAAGACCAAAGTTAGGAAGTAGGGCTTATAAATGTGATTTTGAAGGTTATTCACTTAACAATATCACTTATAAATGTTTAATCTTGACACGTTTAAGAATATAAAATCTGTAGATGTAGAATTTTTTGAGAACTTAACTAGAACTAGTGCCCAAATTCAACCCACTGAAAATCCATGGTTGCCTAGTCCAGAAACTGTAGAGACTAATAAAAATTATGAACATTCTGCTCTTACTCAAGACAACAAAGATATTTCAGTTTTTACTGAAGATATCTAACTTAGAAGGAGTAAGAGACAAGAATAGAGAAAGACTATGGTCCAGAATTTATAACATGAGTTGTAGAGGGGAATAAGAATGAAATTCTTAATGTTATTAAGTATGTTATGCATGATGATAATCCTAAAACTTACTGTGAGGCTATGAGTTTCAGAGATGTTGTTTTCTGGAAAGAGGCTATCAATGATGAGAAGAATTAATTTTTTCCAAATGGAACTTAGATAACCTGTGATTTACCTCCTGGTGCTAAGCCTATATGATGTAAATGGATATTCATAAGAAAATTGAATACAGTGGTTATACTGATAAGTTTAAAACCAGATTAGTTGCTAAGGGTTATAAACAAAAATGGGGAATTGATTAATTTGATACATATGCTCATGTTGCTCGCATCTCATCTCTTTATTCTTTAATTGCACTGCATTTGTTCATAATTATTTATACATCAAATGGATGTCAAAACTGCTTCCCTAAATGGTGATATATAAGAAGAAATATACATGGAACAATTTGAAGGTTTCATATTACCAATCCAAGAAAAGAAGGTTTGCAAATTAGTAAAATCTATTTATGGCACGAAGTAAGATCTCATGCAATGGCATGAAAAGTTTGACAATGTATCAATAGTAAGCATGATAGTTTTGGATGTTTAATTCTCTGCTTATATGTTGATGATATGTTTATTTTCGGATCTGACATATCTCGTGTGGAATAAACTAAGAAATTTCTTAGTTCTAACTTTGATATGAACGATTTGGAAGAGGCTGATGTGAATCCTAAGAAAGGGAGATGACTTGGCTTTAACCCAATCTCATTACATTAAGAAAATTTCTCAAAAATTATGGTCATTTTGATGACAAATGTGACATCCCGGATTTTCGGACTTTCAGCGAACCAAGATTTGGCCTTCTGGGTCGGATCCGATCAAGCTAGCAAGTCCAAATTTCCGAGTCGTCACTTTTGTAGGACCAAATTTCATTTTTAATAAGTAAAAATCTTAAATTCAAACTCAAATAAATTTTTACTAAACGAAATGTAATATTACTTTTGAATTAAAGACTTTGAAATAATTATATAATTAAAAGTACACAATTAAAACCAACCAACACCTCGATTTAATTTAAAACGCAATACATCCAAATCTCTGAGATATATAATAATTTCTTTTACGGCTAGTCTTTCTTCATTCTATGTGGAAAGGGAGGAAATAAAGAGATGAGCAAACTACAACCCAGTAAGAAGTTTCCAAAAATAATAGAGTGCATCGAAAATCAAACACATGCAACCGATACTATAATTAAAACCATGCATAAAAATTCTCATTACTTACTTACGCCATTTTCAATCACAACTAATTAACCTTTTCTTATGCACAATCTTCAACCTTTAGTTTTAGATTTCTAATCTAGTTATCAGGGTTATTCCGGATACCACCCAACCGTTCCCCGAACGGTCTCTCGAGATAATGCCAGTTATCCTGGACTTTCTGACAGTTTAACAATATTCTTTTTCTTTCAAAAACTACTTAATCAATAAAAGGTCAATTCACTAATGCATTAAATTCACTTTCACAAACCAAAAATCAAATACATCCCTTAATAGGCTAATGAATCAAATTCACTTTCACAAACCAAAACTCAATAATTATGTATTGGTATAATTTTTATTTTTATAATAATAAAGGAAATGCATATGTAATTAGATAACAAATTCCGAGATAAACAGTATCCAAACTAAAACCGAAAACATCTATAAAACAATAAGATTAATTTTTAACATAAATATTTAATGTGTTAAAAATAATTACATATTACGGAATACTTTTGTTTTTCTAAAAAGACCCATTTAAAGTGATGTTTTCTCTTTATTTCTTTTCATAAGCCAATAAGACAAAATAGTACTACATAAAGAGCAAAATATTAAGTTAAAGATTTTGAATAATTTAACAACAACTGTTAGTAATTAATATACAAAAACGTATAATTAAGCCAACTTACACAAAAATAACATAATGAATTTATAACAAAAATCATGATTATTAACATGAAAATAAAAAAAAATCAATATAATTTTAATGCTAAAATAAGTTTTGATTTTGATATTAGGTAGAAACCCCCTACCTCTTTTGAAGATCCCAAAATCAGGAGCAAATCCTTAGCACAAATTTCAAACAAAACTTATAGGTTGTAAAATAGACGAAGACACTAGTGAAAGTGATGGCTATATTTTTCTTTTTATTGTTCAGTGGAAGAAAAATTTGAGAGAAAGGCAAAAACTAGTGGAAAAAGGAAGCTAGTTATAGGTAGGGTTTTGAGAAAAGATTTTACAAATCCCTAGAGAGAAATATGATGACAAATAAAATAGTTTTTTAGTAAAATAAATTTGCACACGTTTTTAATAATTTTAGAGGTTTATCCCATGCTCTAATCAATACCCACATATTCATAAGGGACAATTTTAAAACATTTTTCTATTCTCAACAAACCCATAGAGATAAGATCTAGCCTTCTTATTTGTTAACTTTAGATTTAATTATAAATAACCCAAAATTAGGAATATGCACCTGACACCATACGGGTTGGGTTTTAGGTTTGAAAACCACGATCTGAAAACACGGGGTCTCACAACAAACCATCCTCACTTATTTAGATCATAAAATCTAGTTAATGAAGAATGTTGTACGGACCGATGCATAACTTGAGTATTCTAGTATTATTGGGAATTTTATGGATGATATGTATTGCAAAAGACTGGACATAACCCAAAGCGTGGGAGTTTTATGTCGTTTCTTAAGTAATCCCGGGGTACTTGAACAATGAAGTTCAGTTTCAAGAGTGTGGGCTTACTTGAAAGGAACCATCGGCTATGGTTTGCATTACCAAGGGTATCCAGATGTATTGGAAGGATATATTATTGCTAACTGGAAAAATGTAGAATCCAAGTCCAAGTCCATATCCACGTCTAGATGAATCTTTATATTAGGAGCTGTTGTTGTGTCTTAGAGTTGCAAGAAGAAGACTTGTAGTTATGATTCAACAATGATATTATGATTAATTGGGTTAACCGATGCATGTAAGGAGGCATAATGCTTAGAAAATTACTTGTAGAGATCCCACTTTGGAACAAGCCAACTCCAGTCATTTTGATTAATTGTGATAATCAGGCTACGACCTATAACGTCTCTGACATGATTTATAATGGAAAGTCTAGACATGCAAGTCTTAGACATCAAATGGTAAGAGAATTACTCAAGGGAGAAGTAGTTGTAGATAAATATATTGAAACAAAGAAGAACTTGGCAATCTCATTTATGAAAAGTCCACCAAATGCAGTGGTTTCAATAAAATTAATAATGTAAGGAAATGAGACTAAAGTCTGTCAAAGAAGGTTGATCGCCCATAACAGAAACCTAACCTATGTTTTGAAAAAGATAAACAAGATTCAATGGATACCAACAAGTTATGAGAGTGATTATGGTGCACTAAATCAAAACTTCTCATTTCTAATTAGTGTTGTGATTCTGCATGAACGAGGATGGATGTAAATTCTTAATGAGTCCATCGTTGTTTAAAGGTGTATCACAGAAACACCTTTAGAGACTCCTATATGAGTATGGAAATCTGATCGTTTCCTAAGAGAAGAAGACTGTTCTCTAAAGAAGACTCATGAATCCATGATTTGAGCACATGAAAATTAACGTGATAATCTACATAACACGCGATTCTTTAAAATCATCGCAAGGGGTACTTGTTCAAGACTGATTTCACCATAGAACCTCGATAAGGCTTTGAATTTCTTATGCTAAGTGAAGGTTCAAATCCAAAAGATACCTACCATTTATGTATTGGTTTCTACGATGATGCTTATTCCCAACTTTGCTTGAATTATGTTGGCTTGATCTCACTCGGGTACGTAGGCAGTCACTTGACTGATGCAGCCACTTCAGTTTTAAAAAGTTTTTTACTTTATTTACTGTATTTTTCGGTGTATGAAAATAGGGGGAGAATGTTGGATATTTTTACAACCGTCGAATTTCTTTTGATGTTACGGTGAATGGTGGGGGTCCGGGGATCCTTTTGATAAAACCTAATTCGGTTTTAATTTGAATTTAAGTGATTGTCCTTTCCCAATAGCCACCATTGATGTCTGGTGATGATAATCATGCATCTTGAACATATGCAAATACCCTATAAATAATGATGAATTGATTCTCTTTCAATCACATCAAAACTTTCTGTTTTTTCTCTTTTAAGTATCATCAAAACCTTTTCATTGTGTGGTCTTGTTTGAATCAAGTGGTACAAACCTTCAATCCAATTAAAGGGCTTCATCGTATCCTGAATGTATTATTTCTTATACCCATTTACAATCTCTAATTAATTGAGAGGGTCGAAATAATTGTTTCAAAGGAATCTTCATAGAGCCTTGAGGTCGGAAATACACCATCATTGTTTTTTGTTTTCATCCTCTCTTATAGCCTAATTTTCCAACAGAGCCCTTGTGTTTTCCAAAACTTTAAAAGGCTTCTCTCTTGCACATTATCAGCTTTGATAGGGTCATACGATAAATTTGAAAAGTTGCTCAAGTTCTTTGTCTTGTAAAGCTAACCCCTATGGTAATCAAAATTCAACTTTCAACTTCAAGACATATCAGCTTGAATCAAGTTCTAACCACTATGGTAATTCAAGTTTTGATGCACACAATTGTTGGACGCAAATAGATGACCCATTAGATTTTAACTGATAATGAAAAACTGATGGTTCATGAATAATGCGCCCAATGTTTAGGCGTAAATATATAAGTCGTTAGATTTTAACTCATAAAATCAAATCTGATGGTTCAAATTTGATGCGCCCAATAATTGGACGCAAAAAGTAAAATTTATATGTGTCCAACCATTGGGGGCAACAAACTTGATTCAAATTTACGTTCAAACAATTCCTTAAATGCCAGCTTAATTCAAGGACTATATCAACGTTTTTGTGAAGCTGAGAGTTGAATTTAATGTCCATAAGGGTTAGCCTAATGAGCGTTTTGTCCCAGTTACATACTGGTTCGACTCAAAGGCAAGGTCACACAATGTCTCAGTCTGGAAAAGTTCAGTCTTCACACAGACGCAAGACAGACAAACAAACAAAAAAAAAGCCTCAGCAACTTTTTGGCGGCAACATTTGAGAGCAGTGAGAGTATACAGACGAGATTGATTGAGAAAATTAGGTTTTTCGAGTAATACAATCCTACGCCCCATTTCATTCAAAATCTCCAACAAACACTTTTCTGAAGAAAGAAATCTTTCGAGTTTTTCAAGGGTTCTCATATATGTGAAAAATCGAAGTTTACTACGTAAAATCAGTTTGATTGAGCTCAAAAGTGAACCCTAACTCCAGATTTATCACGACGAAAGAACATATATAATGTGATTTGATTGTTAGGGTTTGGGATGGAAAGAGGAAAAGGAGGAGGAGGGATGATTAAACCTATAAACAAGAGTGTAGTTCATAGAATCTGTTCAGGACAGGTAATACTTGACCTATCATCTGCTGCTAAAGAGTTAGTTGAGAATAGTTTAGATGCTGGTGCCACTAGTATCGAAATCTCCTTAAAGGATTACGGAGAAGAATCATTCAAGATTATCGATAATGGGTGTGGCATTTCACCAAACAACTTTAAGGTACCACTTGACTTTTGAAAGTTTTAGTTTATGTTATTGGATTTTTTTTGGAAACTGAAATTTGGGTGAAAGAGTGTAGAGAAGAATCATTTTATGGGTGTAGGCTATTAGTACAACATTTTTGGCATTGTTAGTTTGATCTATATGGTTTGAGTTTTGCATTGATTTTGAACTGTTTTATGTGTTTGTTGACTTTTAATGTTTAGAATAAATTGGGCACGAAGAAAAACGAAACCAAATTTACTAATTTTTGGACAAAGGAGCATCCTTGTGTAGTTATATGAGTAGAAATGTCTGGAGAAAAAAATGTTAGAGTCCTGGTGCATTGGTGCTGTTGATGCTAGGCATTCAACCGCAACGTTAAACCCCTCCAAAGGTGAATAGGGTATCCACTGGGATATGTGCACCGTGTGCTAGCAAAGCTCAATTTGAAACCCAAAGTTCTGTTAGAACTAAGTTCTGCAGGATATTCTACTCGGTGCTCATTAGGAATTGGATGAATAATTTGCCCCATAACACCACAGAACATGATATACCATTAAATCAAAATGTCAAATTCCTCTAAAAGATTTTTTTTTCTTCTTTTTTTATGTTAAAACTTGAAAGCTTGCAAGTAAAGCACAGTTTAGGTTGTTTTGAAGTTATAATTTGAGTTTGATCTACTGTTGATTCTATTACTTTTTTGCAGGTTCTTGCCCTAAAGCACCATACATCTAAAATATCAGAGTTCCCTGATCTACAGTCTCTGACTACATTTGGGTTCAGAGGGGAGGCTCTAAGTTCACTTTGTGCACTAGGGAAATTAACTGTTGAAACTAGAACTAAAAATGAATCAGTTGCTTCACACTTGACTTTTGAGCACTCGGGATTACTAACTTGTGAGAAGAAAACAGCACGTCCAATTGGTACTACTGTCACTGTCGAGAAATTGTTCTCCACCTTGCCAGTGAGAAGCAAAGAATTTAGTCGTAATATCCGAAGGGAATATGGAAAGCTCATCTCTCTACTGCATGTGAGATACCTTTTCTTTCTGCAGTTATGTTACATAATTGCTTTTTACTAGCTTAAAGTCGTTTTTCGCATGTTCTTTTTTATATAGTCCTAGACGCTTTTTCCAATGCTGACTTCGGCTGTCTGAAGGCATCCAGCAGTATGGTGGATAAGGACTTGGTTATCGTCATCTATTTTACACTGTTTTCCACTTTTCCTTATTCTCAGGCTTATGCTGTCATAGCAAAAGGAGTACGGATAGTGTGTACCAACACAACTGGTAGAAACACAAAATCTGTGGTGCTTAAAACACAAGGAAGTAACTCCATTAAAGATAACATTATAACAGTGTTTGGTATGAGTATTTTTACTTGCTTAGAGCCATTGAGTATATCGATATGGGACACCTGTGAAGTTGAAGGTTTCATTTCCAAGCCTGGCCAGGGAAGTGGACGTAATCTGGGGGACAGACAGTTCTTTTTTGTCAATGGTCGACCAGTTGATATGCCCAAAGTCAGCAAGCTTGTTAATGAACTTTATAAGACTTCTAGCTCCAAACAATATCCAATTATGGTAATGAACTTCACTGTGCCAACAAAAGCATATGATGTCAACGTAACTCCTGATAAAAGAAAAATATTCTTTTCGGATGAAGGTTCCCTTATGCGCTCTTTAAGAGAATCTATTGAGAAAATTTATTCCCCAAGTCACTGCAGTTATTCAACAAATAAAGTTGAGGAGCCTCAAAAGGAAGGCAATGACCCAAATTTATTTCATCATCAAGAGATACCCACTTTACCATTGAACCGAATCACATCAAAAAGCTATAGTAGTAATGAAGCAAAGTGCAGTGAGGTTCAAGTTGTTGAGGATGATAGTCCTATTAAGACAGTCAAAAAGCAGATACCAGTTTCGGATGTAGAAGAAGGAAAGGTACAGATCGAAGGTGAGAAACCATCAGTGAAGGACTTCACCCTTAGAGCTCACACAGTTGAAAAGGCTGATGTTTCTTCTGAATCTGATTATCACTCTAAGAAATTGAGAACTTCTATGCCTAGTGCTATAACTGATAAGCGTGTCACCCCTTTTTTAAGATCAGTTGAGGATGGTGTTCTTAAGAACACCAACTCTAACAGTCGTTTAAGCCTTGCTCAGTCATCACTTACCAGATTCATTTCTATTAATAAGAGGAAGCATGAAAATAGCTGTACAGTATTGTCTGAAATGCCTGTCCTGAGAAATGAAATAGTACAATGTCAAGTGAGTAAAACCAATTCAGATATACAGCCTGATCTCTCAAAGTCCCTTGTTGATCACTGCCAAGTTGATGGATGTACTGATGTTCTCGGGAATGAGTCCCCCAGGTGTGTTAGGGCGACTTTTGAACCTAGAGAAGTAGAAAGTCCATCTGGCGCAGAAGGAGATGTTAACCTCAAAGGATTTGAAGAGGTACTTGGATATCTAACTTCAGCAATCTTCGTTTTTTTATCTAGTTTGACATATCTGTACATCTAAGCACTTCATTTTAGACTTCATTATTTTATTGATTTTGAAGACCGAAAGTTGCTAAACAAGATGCCGGCTGTAATCTTTGATCATTCTGTGTAGTTTGTGAAACTTACGCAGAGGCAATTACATCTGCATTTTATCCGATTAAATACCTAAAACTTTGTATGCCTTCTCTCGAAGGTAGCACTGCTGCTTGGAGGTCAGACTGTTCATCATACGAAAGTAGGTCCAGATTCTACTCCATTTAAACACATGACATCGTTAAGTTTGTTCTTTCTGATACTCACACTATTTCGATCAGATTTCTCCATACCATATAGAATATCTACGACCATGGTAGATTGGAGTTTTTTTTCCTTGAAATTATCTGTCTTATCAGAGCTTGTTGTTTCTGAGTAAACTTGGCTTTCTCCAGGGTAACTTAGAATTTGAAAGGAAATTACCACCTATTGACGAAGTAACTTCAGGAGCTCTGGCTGGCAAAGATCTAGAGAACATATCTGAGGAGATTTCAGGCTCAGGCCCGTTGTCTCAGTCTTCTAAAATGCCTGTAGATGCTCCAGTCCAGTCTCCTCGTTCAGAGATCTGCTCCATTTTGCAGTTCAATATTAGGGATCTAAGAACGAGTCGTGAAAAGAAGCTTTCAAGATTACAATCTAGTGGTTCCACACATGGAAAAACAAACAGCAAAAGGTCAAATCCTGAAATTGTTTTTGTTTTTTCTATTTTTTTCAAATAAATATAGAAAGCCACTTTTTGGTCTTCAGCGATATTGCTTTAAGTTCTCATTTCCTTACTTGTTTTGATCATGCTGTAGGGGCTATGCTGCTGCAACATTAGAGTTCTCACAACTAGATAATAATGAACGTAAAGCAAGATATCTAGCTGGTGCAACTAACGAGTTGGAAAGGCTTTTCAATAAGAAAGATTTTAACAGAATGAAGGTTGATAGACATAACTTTCTTATTTACTCTGGTTTTCATATGTTGACATTAATCATATGAAACTATTTATTCATGCCTTGTTTTATTGCTCGTTTTTATTCTGTTGTATTTTGACATTGGCGTAAATGGCCATTGTTGTATTTTATGATAAGGTAAATTTGTTGACAAGCAACTTCTTGTTTTTGTTTTAGGTTATTGGGCAGTTCAATCTTGGCTTTATCATTGGAAAGCTAGAGCAGGACCTATTTATTATAGATCAGGCAAGTTCTTGTTTCTTATCTATGCAAAGTTTTCTCTAAGCTAGACAACGTTGCTTATTTTCTACTGCAAGCTGATATATACAACAAAGGTTTAGGGTTGTAAACTTTAGATCTCAACATCTTATACTGTCAAATTGATATTGTCCGACATTTATTCAAGAACTGTAGAAATCTCCTGGAGTATACCTAGCGTCCATGACCAATAGTATTTCTTACATCCGTGACCAACATTGAGTAACATCACTCATTACTACTTTACATCTTTTGAAGTAAACACCTTCATCTTCTAATAGAACTTTTATAGGAATTGCAACTGATGCTAAGATGAAAAGTAGTAATGGTTGGGTTGTTCAATCCATTGCTTTAAGAAGAAAAAAAGTTGATTCGTCTCTTCCATAATTCCATATCTTAAACCTATATGCCAGGTTCTTTGTTCCACTCTCCGGTAGTTTGTTAGGATTCATTTCTGAGTTACAGTTACATAAATTTTAAATGAATGTATTACGAGGGACTTGGACGGCTACTTTATATCTCATTAAAGCAAGCACAATTATCTAATAGAATATTCAAAACATGTTATTCCGTTATCACTTTTCAGCATGCTGCAGATGAGAAATTTAACTTCGAGCGAATGTCGCAAACAACCATCTTAAACCAACAGCCTCTGCTTCAGTAAGTAGTTTCCTGCTTAGATTATTTTCATCAAACATGATTTCATTATGAGCACATGGACAGTAGGGCCAATAGGATCAAAATTGTTGTGTTCATATTGTTAAGATTCGATCTTGCTTTCAAATTCATTCTTTTAGGCCAATGTGGCTGGAGCTCTCCCCTGAAGAAGAGGTAATCGTTTCAATGCATATGGACATAATCAGGTATCTTGTGTTCAACTTCCTTTTCCTTTGCCAAATCTGTGGATTTGCATAATAATTATGGTCCGAATGCTTTCTATTTAGATCTTGCAATATTGATTTTTGAGCTCTTCTTTTGATGCTTGATTTTGCTGACTGTTTAATATTGCTCATCTGATTACAAGGAAAAATGGGTTTTCTTTGGTAGAGGATCTGGATGCTCCACCAGGCCAGCATTTTAAGTTAAGAGCTGTTCCGTTCAGTAAAAACATAACTTTTGGAGCTGAAGGTACTCTTTATCCCCATCATCTATTATCATGTGATTTTTTCAAGTTGTGCATTTGATTAACGAGGATTGTATTAAGAGTTACCGCACTTCATTCTTTGTAAACAGATGTTAAGGAGCTTATATCAGCCCTTGCCGATAGTCAAGGGGATTGCTCACTTGTAAATAGTTACAAAATGGACACAGCAGATTCTATTTGTCCACCAAGGGTGCGTGCAACGCTGGCATCCCGGGCTTGCAGATCATCTGTTATGATCGGTGATCCACTGGGAAAGAATGAGATGCAAAAGGTAATAGCAATCTAATTTCTCATTTACAGTTGATGTTCCTTGGATAGAATGATGATGTATTAAGCTTTAAAAGTTCAAGGAATCACACATCTTGTGTAACTCATGCGGTAGAACCTGTAACATTGATTGTTGTATAGTTATCTTGATTTTCAGATACTTGTGCATTTGGCAGAGCTCAGGTACCCTTGGAATTGCCCCCATGGTAGACCAACAATGCGACACTTAGTCGACTTAACAACCCTCTACCGGCCGGAAGAAGATATTGATGATTGACTGAGACAAAAACTATTAATAGAGCTGCTAGCTACCTGCAAGTTTGCCCTTTTATTTATTTATCTTTTATTTTTTTGAAGCTTCCATTTTATGTTTGTTTTTTGACTGTTCGATCCAGACCTGGATTTTGGTTTTGCATATAATATCATCTCCAAGTGTACCGGTACTTTTTTTTTTCATAAATTAATGTGAATTCTGCTTTCTGAGAAACAGAGAATGTAAATTCAGCTGTTAATCTGAAATTATAATATGTCATCTCCAAGTGTACCGGTTTTTCTTCCATAAATTAATGTCAATTCTGCTTTCTGAGAAAAAGAAATTGTAAATTCAGCTGTTAATCTGAAATTCATCTTTCTTGTGTAGACCTCGGACTTTATGATTTCCTGTAATATATAATCTTGGCCATTACCTGCAAACTATTACGTATTCGTTAAATTACGAATACAGTTGAAACAGTACATCACATACACAAATAATACAGTTAAGTTGTTAGGAACAGGGCCACCAGAGGGTGCCACTCTCACAGGAACGGGTGTTATCAGTCCAGTTAGTTAGGCATAGTTAGCAGTGGATCCACTTGGCAGACCATATTTGGGTGAATGTCAGTCAGATTAGTTAGCTGAGTCGAGTCTTAATCAGTTTAATTCTGTTTAGTCCTTAAGCTTAATCGAGTGAGTATATATAAACTCGATTAGCAGTCATGCAAAAGATGTTTTTTTTTGGAGATTAATAAAAAAGAACCCATTCCCTTTTCTGTCTCCATACATCGTTTCCACTCCTTCTCTGTAACTTTTCTCTATCTTTCCTTGCTTTTCCAGATCTTTCTCCTTGTTTTTGAACGAACTTAACATTTGGTATCAGAGCTTCACGATCCTAAAAGAACTCAGTTTCATCTCAAAATCACTGGTTGTTATAATGTCTAACCATACTTCAAGAATTTCAAATCTGGAAGAAAGATGAACAGAATTCAATGGAGAAATGATCTCTTTAAATGATCGAACAGCAGGAATATCAACAAGCCTTAATGTTGTTACCAGTAGAGTAGATGGAATCACAAATAGATTGGATGAGTTTTCTCATCAAATGGAGACTTCCAACAGCAACTGGAACATGATGAAAACACAAATAAACACGTTTAATACTCGGATGGATGCTATTTTTCAGTTTATGCAAGAGTTTCGATCAAATAATAACCAAGAAAATCCAAGAAATGGAACTCAATCCCATCATGAAGGAGTAGAAAGCACAAATCCAGAAGAAGAATACAATCCAAGAAGAGATCATCTAAATCCTTCTGGAAGAGCAATTTCCCATACCAGAGTAGATCTACCTAGATTTACTAATGGAGATGATCCAATCCTGTGGATCTACAAGGCTGAGCAGTATTTCAGATTTTATGGAGTTCACCCAACTCAAAAGGTCACCACAGAATCACTCCAACTGGAAGGAGATGTGCTTCAATGGTACCATTGGCAGGGGTATGACCTAACTAATCCATCCTGGGAAGAATTTGTGAAAGAATTATGCAAGGAATTTGGACCTGCAGACTACATAGACTTCACATCATCCTTGTTCAAGTTGAAACAGACAAGTACATTCCAGAATTATGTATCTTCTTTTCGAAAATTTGCTATAAGAACAACTGGACTCTCCCAAGATGCATTGGAGAGTTGTTTCATTGGAGGACTTAAGGATGAACTCAAGTTTGATGTGCAAATCCTCAAGCCAACAACAGTGTATGAGGCAATTACAGTTGTTGCACAATTGAATACCAAGGTACAGGCTCTAAACTCATTTAATCCTAAACAATACCAAAAACTAAATGCTAGCTCCTCCTTTCCAACTGTTGTAGCTCCTACCAAGTTGTTACCTAGAATTGAGTACAAGAAGATTACTCCATCATTTGTGAGAGATAGAACTCTAAATAACCTTTGCTATTATTGCAATGACAAATGGTTTAAAGGACATATGTGTAAAGAGAGAGCCTCAAAAACTGGAGGATCTCAAGTTTTACTCCTAGATTTACTAGAGGAAGTCACTGATGAGATGATGGATCTAGTGAGAAAGAAGTAGCCAGTGTTACATCTATACAATTGAGTGAATGTGCATTTTTTGGTGCTGAACATTTAACAAATATGAAGACAATAAAGGTGAGTGGAAGGCTCAAGGGTGTGGATGTGAAAATCTTGTTAGATTTTGGTAGCACACACAACTTTGTGGATTCCAGGCTGATCAAGAAATTGAAATGGGTACCTCATTTGGAGAATTATGTGAGTGTGATGGTAGCAGATGGGAGTTCTGTGAAGGGTGGAGGGTATTTCAAGAACTTACCTATTGAGATGGGGAGTTTTACAGGAGAAATTGATTTGCAAATGTTACCTCTAGGAGGATGTGACATAGTGTTGGGAGTACAATGGTTGTCTTCTTTAGGAAAATTAATTTGGAATTTCTCAAATTACACCATGGAGTTCAGAAATAATGGGCAGCAACATATACTTCAACAAATGGAAACTCCAACTCCTATATCTGAAGTGGTTTCTTTAAAGCAAATGGAGAAGCTGCTGGGATCAACTAAATTTGCTTATTTCTTATACAATTTGGAAGGGGAAGGTAAGAAGAATTGTGCACATTTGTCATCTCCAGAACTCCAGGAGCTTCAACTATTGATAAAAGAATTCAAGAATTTGTTTGCTACTCCAAGAGCTTTGCCTCCTAGCAGGAATTATGACCACCAAATTCCCTTGCTCCCAAACTCGAAGCCAGTAAATAAGAAACCATACAGATATGGTCCAATCCAGAAGACTGAAATAGAGTCAGCAGTAAGAGATCTTTTGGACTTTGGCTTCATTAAACCTAGTCATAGTCCATTTGCTTCTCCAGTCCTATTGGTTAAAAAGAAGGATGGGACATGGAGAATGTGCATGGATTATAGGGAGCTCAACAGCATGACAGTCAGAAACAATTATCCAATTCCACTAATTGATGATCTGCTAGATGAATTGTTTGGTGCCAGATTATTCTCTAAGCTAGATTTGAGGTCTGGTTATCATCAAGTTAGAATGGCAGACTTAGATGTGCAGAAAACTGCTTTTAGAACTCATGAGGGATTGTATGAATTCCTAGTGATGCCTTTTGGACTCACAAATGCACCTGTTATATTTCAGAATCTTATGAATAAAATTTTCAAGACATATTTGAGTAAATTCATTCTAGTGTTCTTTGATGATATATTAGTTTACAACAAAACTTGGAAGGAACATGTGCATCATCTGGAGCTCACATTCAAGGTACTAGAGCTCCACCAGTTATACCTTAAAGAGTCCAAATATGAATTTGGATCTAGACAAGTGCAATATTTGGGCCATATTGTCACTAGTGCAGGAGTCACTCCTGACCCAGACAAGATAAAAGTGGTGCAAGAGTGGCCACTCCCCACTACTCTCAAGAAATTGAGATGATTTCTGGGCCTCACTGGCTATTACATAAAATTTGTTCCAGGATATGGCAGGATATGCCAACCTTTGTTTGAGTTAACTAAGAAGAACAACTTCCATTAAACTCAAGAAGCAGAAGATGCATTTACTAAGATAAAACAAATCATGCTCATTCCTCAAGTGATGGCATTGCCAGATTTTTCTTTACCATTTGTGATTGAAAGTGATGCTTCTGATTCTGGTATTGGGGCAGTTCTCCAACAGAACAATAGACCAATTGCTTTCTTTATCCAGTCTCTGGGTGTTAAGAATGCTGCCTTGTCAGTGTATGAAAAAGAACTAATAGCCATTGTGCATGCTATTAGGAAATGGGAACATTACATCCAAGGAAGGCATTTTGTCATTAAAAGAGATCATCACAGCTTGAAGTATTTCCTGGATCAGAAGGCCAATACCACATTCCAGAGGAAATGGGTGAGCAAGCTCATGGGCTATGACTATGAGATCCATTATAAGAAGGGAAGTGACAACAATGTTGCTGATGCACTTTCCAGGATGTATGAGGCAAAGCCAAAATCAGAGTTGCTAGCTATATCTTATCCATATTCCAGTTGGCTGGATGAACTGCACAAGCATCTAGAGAAAGAAGACTACATTGTAGAAATCCTCAAGAAATTCCTCTCTACATGTAAATTTCCATCTTCAAATTTTACTTATGACAATGGGTTCCTCAAACATAAGAAAAGGATTGTGCTTAGCCCCACTTCAACTTGGAAATTTAAACTCTTAGAGGAGTTACATTCCAGTCCAGTTGCTGGTCATCATGGTGTTCTAAAGACTTACATGAGGATGAAAAGAAATTTTTATTGGCCTGGAATGAAGGAAGATATTATGAAGTTTGTGGCAGAGTGCACAGTTTTCCAACAACACAAGTATGAGACTTGTGCTCCTCCTGGATTGCTGCAACCACTTCCAATTCCTGAGCAAGTATGGACTTCTGTAAGCATGGATTTCATAGTGGGGTTGCCAAAGTCCAAGAATAAGACAGTAATATTTATGGTGGTGGATAGATTGTCCAAGTATGCCCACTTCATGGCATTAGCCCATCCTTATGCTGCAACCACAGTGGCACAAGTTTATGTGGATAATGTGTCCAAATTACATGGAATGCCCACTTCCATCATTAGTGACAGGGATCCAGTGTTTTTAAGTCATTTCTAGAAGGAGTTCTTTACTTAGAGTGGCCTTAAACTTGGTATGAGCTCAGGATTCCACCCACAGACTGATGGGCAAACAGAGGTGGTTAACAGGTGCATATAGACTTATTTGAGATGTTTTACTTCTCATGCTCCACATTCTTGGGTGAAATGGTTATCTTGGGATGAATGGAGTTATAACACATCATACCACTCATCTTCCAAGCTGTCACCATTTTAAATTTTATATGGGTACCCACCTCCCCTCATTCATTTGCATGAATTAGGCACAACAAGATTTGAGTCTGTGGAGGAGGAATTAACCACTAGGGACCAAATGTTGCAATTGTTGCGCACAGACTTACAGATGGCTCAGCAGAGAATGAAGACTCAGGATGATAAGAAGCGCACTGAGAGGGAATTCCAGGTCAATGATATGGTTTATTTACGTCTTATACCATATCAGATGAGCTCATTGGCAGGACACTCTTTTCACAAATTATTACCAAGATTCTTTGGTCCACATAAAGTGATTCAGAGAGTAGGGAAAGTGGCTTATAAACTTCTGCTACCTTCCCAGAGAAAAATGCACCCAGTTTTTCATGTAAGTTGCTTGAAGAAGCAACTTGGGTCTCAAGTGCAACCAGTGCACACCTTGCCATCTCTTGCAGACAGCAAGGAAGTTACGCCTATAAATATTTTGGGAAGAAAACTAGTGTTTGGAAGAACTTCTAAGGGCAATCGAGTTTTAAATACAAAGTGGTTGTTTCAATGGGAAGGCAGAGATGAGGCCGACGCTACTTGGGAAGATTCTGCTTCCTTCTTACAGAAATTCCCAGAATTTGAAGTAGAAGAACAAGTTTGATCACCTTGTGGACAAGGTGGATTTAAGGAGGGGGAAATGTTAGGAACATGACCACCAGAGGGTGCCACTCTCACAGGAAGGGGTGCTATCAGTCCAGTTAGTTAGGCATAGTCAGCATGGATCCACTTGGCATACCATATTTGGGTGAATGTCAGTCAGATTAGTTAGATAGCTGAGTCGAGTCTTAATCGGCTTAATTCTGTTTAATCCTTAAGCTTAATCGAGTGAGTATATATAAACTCGATTAGCAGTCATGTAAAATATGTTTTTTTTTTGGAGATTATTAAAAAAGAACCCATTCCTTTTTCTGTCTCCATACATCGTTTCCACTCCTTCTCTGCAACATTTCTCCATCTTTCCTTGCTTTTCCACATCTTTCTCCTTGTTTTTGAAAGAGCTTAACATAAGTCAAATGCAAATACAACAAGGCATTTCCAGTCTGAAAATCTTGGGACGGTTACCAATGAGACTACGAGAGTAAGGAGAGTACGTGAAGTCTCTCTTCATCTTTTTTGATGATTTTCTCTCTAGTAGGGTGTTTTATCTATCACAACTGGTGATCTTCTTCTTTTTCTTCTCGCTTTCTTTCTGACCTGTTCTCGCTACCATGTATTCCACATCCAAAAACAACCCTGACTTGGAGGAAATACTACCAGGGGCGAAACTAGGATTGTTGGAAAGGGGGTGCAAAATAAATTCTTACCCATTTTAGGAGGTGCAAAATGGGCTTATAAGACCTATTTACATTTAAAAAAGACCAAAAAAGCTGTAATTGGGTTTGGGAGCCAGATGGGCAGGATGTGCAGTTGCACACCCTTGCTCTAAGATATCTCCGCCCCTGAATACTACACCACATGAATAAACTCCTTGAAGAACCCCAAACTCATACTTATGAGGAAGAAGACGATAGTCAGGAATCTTTAGCTGAAACCAATATACGTGTGTTGTTCAAGTTAAATTCTCGAAAAGAATAGCCTCTAAGTATTCTTAATGAAGTGATATCAAAAGCATGAAGACTAGGGATGTCAATGGGTACCCGAATACCCAGACCTGTCCCGGAACCGGATGAATCGGGTCCGGGTCCCAAAACTGGACCCGTTAGTGATTTTGGACCCTAACGGGTAAGACCCGATAAAATCCGATAATAAACGTTCCATCCGGGTCCTACCCGATGGGTACCCGCGGGTAATCGGGTAATTTATAGAGGGTTAATTTTGTAAAATTGGATAGCAAAATTAGATCATATATATAGAAAAATTAGATCTTCACTTCATTTCATTCTTTCCGTTTCTGATGAGAAGAGAAGACTTCTTCAGAAACAACCCATCGGCTGTGACTAAATAATGCGTATGCACCAAACCCATCTTCTTTTCCAACCACAGCAGTGACAACACCACCAAATCGGCAGCAGTGACAGTAGTTACGTTCTCAACATCAAAATCAGGATTCCTCCTCCTAGTCAGTCAACTATTCAGTCTCATCATGAAATAGCATCTATAGGTGGAGGAAACCCTCATGCAAAATCTCTCAATTCAACTTGTATGGGTAACATTATTTTAACGTGGTTATATTGTTCTTTGATATAAGCAGGATATGATGAAACTAACGGAAGACAAGATGATGCTCAAGTTAAATCCTTTGCAACTCAGGCAACTCCATATTTTAGCTTACCTAAAATCAATCTAAGGTATGTTTTTTTTTCTTGTCTTCTCGTGTTTAAGAGTGTGGACCCGATAATTACCCGGACCCGGTAAATACCCGATGTTTTAATAGGGTCCGGTTCTGGGTCCATAGAATTAGGAACCGGACCCGGAACCGTTAGGACCCGGAACCGACTAATATATCAGGGTCCGGGTCCTATGGTACCCGGGAGGACCCGGACCCATTGACATCCCTAATGAAGACCATCAGGAAATATTTTCTATCCATGATATGGGCAGTGGTTTTTTTTTTTTTTGATCGGTCAATAGGAGAATTGATTGCAAAAAGGTACTTAACGGGCACGCAACCCAATAAAGCAACCCGAAAAAAAAAAACCAAAAGAGGATTCGGTCACTCAAAGAAAAAAAAAGAAAAAAAAATCCAAATTATAAAGAAACCAACAAACCTCTACGACCTTAGAGCGTCCACAGTGGGACGACTATACCAAACGACCAAAGAGTAAAATTTTTTACTCTTTACTCCGCCTGAAACGTAACGGTACAGAAGTAAAATTTAGTCGGGCGGTTGTCTAAGCTAACGTCTGTAGTTGGGCGCACGGCTAGATATACCTCTGTTGAAACCGGCGTACGCCAAAGAAAACGCGTGGGTGGGACGGACATTTGGTGTACGCTCGATGGGAGGCGTTACCCAAAAGAACGCCTGATGATAGACGCACCCTTAGATGCACGCCCCAGAGACAGGCGCTCTCTTAGCTGAACGCCTGATAGGGCGGTATCATAGCCACACGCCCGATCAATTGTTTACACGTGCAGCTGGTTCGTGTGCGGAATAGGACGGGCGCACGCTTAGCCAACCGCTTGAATCATCAGGCGCATCCCTAGCCGAACGAGCTTCTGACCAGGCGGACGACTGGGTGAACGCCTGATGGGGCGGACCTATATGTTCATCTTCTTTACACTTCCAAACCATTTTTCTCCTGAACACTCACTAGATCACATACGAACTCCGCCCACCACACCAATTTGTGAAACCAAATTCTCCAAAATCAAGCTTAACCCCTTATCAAAAATGCAAAGGCTGGGTAGATTTGATACTAACTATTTGAAGTTACGATTATTTCAAAGGAAGGTAATAACCTCTAATTTTACTATAAATTTTAATGGATTTTAGAGGTTTACATTATTATTTATTGTATTGTTTTGTTTATTAATTTTGTATATATATGTTTAATGATTAATATGATTATGAAATAGATAAATTAGGTTTTAGAAATTGTAATTTTGGAATTGGGTATAATTCTAGGGTTTACATGTAAATTGGGTATAAATTTTTTATGAGAATTTGTTGAATTGAAGTTAAAATTGATCAAGTAGTTGGTTAATTTGAGTTGGGTTGTGGATAATTTTATGATTAATTGATTGATATGATTGTTTATGAAATTTGGGAACTTTTATATTATTTTGCAAACTTATGAAATTGTGTATGAAAAGATCATAAAGGTTTATTGTTTAAGAGTTTGAGAGATAGATACCAAAAAAATCCAAATCAAACTCCGTCTTTTTCTTCTTATTTAGTCGTAAACTTCACGCAGAATCTGAAGGTGAACATGAATAGAGTTACAAGATCGGGACGAATTGGTCCAAATCCAGCATCAACTGAATCTGGAAGTGGTGTAGTTGTTGATCCCCAATTCGTTGTTGATTTGGTGAATGAAGAAGATTATCAATCACCAGTGATTGATAACGAAATGTCTGGTATAAGGAATCGAGCAAATTTGTTGGTCAGGGTCTTGACCCTTTCGATTGATACTGGGGAGTTGATGAGTGTTGAAAAAAAAAAGCAGTTCTACAAGTACTTAAAGAGATAGCAAAACCTGACGAGAAGGTGTATGACGAGGAGGCCTGAATGTTTAACACCATTTGGCGGGGATGTTGAAGAGAATGTTGGTCGCCTCACATGAATGAATTATGGACTTTGTTCTACCTTAGTGTTTTTATCTTTTAGATAAGACTTTGTCGTAGCGTTGTTGGTTATGGTGTTGAACCTTATTAGTACTTTTATTATGAATATGAATCTCTTAATTTAGCTTGAATGAGTTGCTTGTAGTTGTTTTTTTTCTTTTTTTTATTTAGGGGAAGAATAGATAGGCGATAAAATGACACATGTAATTCAAGGAAATGGTACATTGGAAGTTCATTAACATTTAAGATAACACTATTAATTCAAAACTAAACTGAAAATAACACAATTAGTTCATAAATGTTGAAGCTAAAAACACCAATCTTAATAATAATGGAAATTTTAAGGTTTCGGGTATTCTGAATATCCCTTAAGGTTGGCTTCTCCTTCTCTGCAAAATGTCTGTCTTCCTAAGTTCGATGTACTCTTTTGTTACGACGTCCAACCCGGAGACATCCATCATCATTATGCGAAACTCGTCGTCTGCTTCTTTCTTTGCGTCAAGTTTTTCTTTCCTAGCTTGTTTTGCTTTAAACTTTGCCGAAGACTCAGCCAGTTTTGTTGTAAACTCAGATTCTCTCTGCGCCATCTTCATTTTTGTTTGTTCTGTATATTTGGTGTTGAAGTTTTGTTGCTCTTTAATAATTATTTCCATAATTTCCTGTTGACCGCTGGATTTTCTCTTTCTGTTTTCTTCTGTCGTTTCGCCTCTTTTTTCCCCATTTGAAGGATATATGTGTTAGGTATATCTCTTATTTCTTCACCGCCACTTGAATTTTCTTGGCTTGTTTTCTTTCTTTCCCGGTTTTCCTCGCCGCTTTCAGAATCTTCCTCAGCTTGTGATGAATCGAAAACATCTGTCGATCGTCGTGAATTTTTTATATTTTCTAACATAATTGCGTAATACTCTTCATGCTTAAATATTTTGCCACCATTAGCTTCCTTGAAAAGTTTCCTTACTTCTTCAATCTGTTATTTTAAAAAAAAAAATTAGTGGAGGATATACAATTCAAAACAATAATTTACGCGTCAAAATAAAACGGGTACTTACCTTTGTTTCGGGGCCCCATCCAGTATGGTGTTCACGTTCCACTTCCGCCTCTTTTGCAGAGTAAAGTGCCTCATCTTTACTTATTCCCTGAAATCGTTTCTGAATGGAGGTCCAACTGCGCCCCGGCATTGTAGGTATGACTTCTTTCATCCCATTTAATATGCGAGTCCATAATCTTTTTTCTGATTGATCGGAACCAATACTACATATTGAGATATTGATAAATGAATTCTACACATCGTTACATCTTCTCGTGGTTTTGGTGCCATAATTCTAACCGATTTGGAGGATAAATATATGAAAAATAACGAAGTTTTTCTCGTATACAAATGAAATAACAATGGGTTAGTAGTAGGAAAATGGATTAGTAGTATATGAAATACTCAATCAACCAATCTATCATTTATAAGTATGCCAAAATATAGCCGTTACAACGGTAAGAAATCAATTGTAACAAATCTCAACGACTATCTCAACGGATAGAATAGTAGGCGTTCGCTTAGAATAACGCCCCACAAACAGTCACTCGACCAGCCCAACGCCCCACAATGAGGCGGTCTCTTAGGCGAACGCCTAGAACAGGCGTTGTCTCAGGAAGACGCCCAACTCAGGCGTTAATCCAGACGAACGCTTGTTACCAGGCGTGCTTCTGGCGTTACTCCTGATGGGGCGTCCTCTTGGGTGAGCGCCTGATGGGGCGGACTTCTGGTAACGCCCGTCTAGATAAACGCCTGGCACCAGATGGAGAGCCAGCATCACTCCTGGCAAAGGGCACAAGTCTAGGTTAACACTCCACTATATTTGGGTTTGGTCCAGTTCTGGGATCAAATTTGATCACCAACAGTAACAAATCCGGACCAAAGACCATTTATACTCGCCCCACTACGCCTGGTTTTGGACGGACCAAAGACCAAATTTGGGTTTGGTCCGTTATTTGCTCGCCCCAATGTGGGTGCTCTTACTTCTCAAAAGCAAAATCAATGAGAATAATAGAAGTTTGTGTCCCACAACGCTATCACTATGTTGCTCGTTAATCCTAGCATTATAGTATCAGACTCCGCCGAAAAACAAGCTTGAAACTTGATATCTCTAATCATACTTGCTAAATTTTTATTTTTGTTGTTGAAAATCCTTGTATTCTTTTCTTTCCAATGGGCAGTGGGTACTACAGTTCTAAATTTCAACTATTATGTGATCTGGAAGCAGCTTTTCAGGGAACCCCTTGGTCAGTAAAAGAAGATTTGATGATCATTGAGAGATGTCAAGAAGATCTGCTGCTTGAAGAATATAAATTCAAATTTGTCTGCTTCTGGATACATGTTTGTGGACTGCCTATGAGCATGTTAAACCCTATCAAAACATACAATATTATGGAGACTATTGGTAATACGGATCCAATAGATCCTCAAATGGCAGCAAAGTGGGGCAAGTATAAGAGAGTTCGTGTGAAGTTGGATATCACCAAACCTCTTCCTAAGGACATGATCATCACGCTTAAATCTAAGAAGAAGATCACAATCACTTTTAGGTACGAAAAATTGCCTCGTCTGTATTTTTTCTGTGGATACTTTGGTCATATCATGAAACAATGCCCACATCTATCAAAAGCTCTCGGAAATACCCAAAAGCTAAAGTTTGAAGAGATCAGTGGAAATATGAATGATAAAACCTTGACGAGATACTCAGCAGAAATCCGTGCCTTCTTCAAAGCAAATGATCCAGGTCTAATCAAAACTGGTCAAGAAAATCTGCAAATGAAGATGATGAATGCAATTACTCAGGGGCCGTGGATTGTTATTGAGGAAATCAGTGGTACAAAAGATCCCACATGTGGCTGTAGGTGGAGCTGGTATCACTTAGAATGGAGGAAAATAATGCCATAGGAAAAGATAAAGCTTCCAATACTGTAAAGCTGATACAAATTCATGCAACCACCATATGTGAACTGTGATTACCAAAAATCTAATATTTGGATCACAACCATAAGAGTCAGAAACATAGTCAGATCAAATCTAATGTAATGAAAACAAAACATGATAATAATCAGACATGAAATTGAAACATGAATCAACACGATTATATAACGTGGTTCGACAATCAGATTAACTACATCCACGGGTGATAAAGATTTGAATGATTTTTATTCATGATGGTGTGTTACAAAAGGATCAAATACAATTTGGATCAAGTAAACTTTAACAAAGAATTATTGAATTAGGATTATAATTAACACAATACCCATACCTAAACTTTTTCCTCTGATCATGTTCCTTCTTGTCAAATTCTCTAAAAAAATTCCAGTCCCCTCTTTTTGTTTTAGAGTTTGATATTTATAGTAAATATCATGGGTCCCTCTAATCTAAACTTTTCACCTATTAGTTCTTTTCTATACCTTGGAACGTAACCTATCACGCATACTTATTTGTATTTCCCGCAAGGCTTGACATGCGTACTTTTTATTTCCCTTAGTTTCCCGCTTGGTGACCCACTCCTCTTCTGCGGATTTGTATTCAAGTTATTGTTTTTAGATTTGGATGAATGTTGCGGTCTCATTAGAATTATGGCATGTCTGACATGTGGCCATTGAAAGTGATTTGTCATGCTTTAGCTTTTTTTGTTCCGTAACCCGTACAACTGAGACGTGTCCATCATGCATTAATGTATGTCAGTTCTATTTATTATGTCAGGATTTCCCGCAACTTGTGTGTCACTCATGCAACGAAGCTGTCTGTTTCGTACATTGTGCCATGCTTTCCCGCAGCTTGCGTGTCGATCATACAACGAAGCTGTCTATTTCAGATATCTGTTTCAGTACTCATTAAAGTTTCGGATGTCTGTTTAAGTACTTATCGAAAAGTTTTGTTTCAGTGTTTCTCGTTCCATCACAATATGATACTCTTTCCATAGTATTTGAACACATGGTGTTAGGGATTTAATACCCTCACATGAACCTCGAGAAAAGTCTCACATGACAGATAAAGGATATCAAAACACAAGTGCTAATGAGATTGACAATGCAAACAAACAGTTGGTCAAAATGATTCATGTGTGCACATTGGTAAAGACAAAACTGATGCATTTTCTGAAAGATTGTCTAGTAACAAACAAAATATACTAGATCCAAGAAAACATCAAGCGCAAAGTAACGTTAAAGGTACCCATTTGAAGCAAAAGTTGGAAGAAGATAAATTGCTACATCATTAAAAAATGGACGAATGCAATTAAATGAAGGCAAGCAATCAGCAAAATACTCATGGTTTTGGTGACTCAACAAACTGCTTACACCCCCTAAGCCAGAAGGAACATGGAGAAGGTGGGCATGCTCAACTACCTAACCTAGAGAAAGCGCACCCAAAACATACCCATACTAGGGGTGAGCAATGGACGGTGGGTGTAGATTTAGTACCACCCACGTCTAATCCATCAAAATGACAGATTTTAAAAATACATCCGTGTCCAGTCCATTATCCGGCGGATAAGTGGATAAACCTGATGGATATGGATGGATCGACGGATTTCAATCAAAATATAATAATAAAAAACTTACTCTTAAAAACTAGATTACTTAAATGGGAGTAACACAAGATACTAGACAACTATACATACCATCAGTTGAATTCGTTTTGCTTGTTACTGTTGAATCTGTTTCAGCTATCTGTGCAGATACCGTCATGAACAATAGAGATGATAATAATACAATACTGATAATAAACGAACAAGATTCACATATGCACTCTTCAAGATATTATCAATTAAGTACTGAGAATATGATATGAAAAAAAAATCGAAAGAAATGACTTCTACTTGTACATATCTCTGTTCTCAATTCCTTATGTCGAGCAATATCGACCTATTCAAATTCACAGTGCATTGACATCCGAGTGAAGTGGCTACATATATTCGATCCATATCCAATGATTCTCGTTTCATATATTCCTCGTACATAGTTACCATTACAGAATCGTTGGATACAACATATCATATCCAACGATTCTATCTTTTTATTATTTTTTTATTTTTTATGTACTGGAATCGTTGGATAAGACACCTTATTATCCACCTATTCTGGTCTTTTATTTTATTTTTACTTTTTCAATATTGGAATCGTTGGATAAAACACCTGATTATCCACCGATTCTCTTACTTTCATATTTTTACTACTACCTGATGAGAATCGTTGGTTACTACAGACCATATCTAACGATTTTGGATATGAATTTTTTATGTTTTATCAGTAAGAAGAATTTCTATCTAAAATGATATCTAACCAACGATTCTGATTTGGTGTTTTTCTGATAGCTTTTACAGTTAGAATCGATGTATAATGATGGTCTTATCCAACGATTCTGTTCTGTTTATTATATACATAATTTTTTGTTGGTGATTGAACTAGAGATAATTGATTGCTTGAACTACTAGTAATTGTGAGATATTGTATTTTTTCTTGATTATTGATTGAATTTTTTGTTGTTCAATTTGTTTTTTTGTATAACCATTATGGACTGTCGTAAAAGAGGTTATGGTCCAACAAAACATTGTGATATTGATAGGAAGCCACAAAAAAAGGTTATTCGCGACCTCTGCTGCCCCAACCAGACCAAAATGGATGAAGTCCTGGATCTCCTGCACAATGTAGTACGTACCGGCCGGTGAGCGGTACGAAACTTAGTTTACCGCCAAAACGATATTTTACCGAGAAAACCGGCCTGTACGGTTAAAAACCGGTATTACACGGTATTACCCGATATTATCCGGTTATACCCGGTACGTATTATTGGCCGTCAGATGGAAAAACAAATCTGATCCTACGGCTGATATTTGCGTGAATGGGTGAAAAAACAAATCTGATCCTCTCTCTGCATCTTCTTCTTCGTTTCTGTCTGGGACCTGGGTTCATCTCTGCATCTTCTTCTTCGTTCAGCGCCTCCATTTCCATCCTTCTTTAGCGCCTCCATCCATCTCTTCCTCCATCTCTTAAGGTATGTATTAAACTCAAACCTAGATAACTATAGTTCAAGTAATCTTGTTTGATTTTTATTGTGAAACTGATTCTCATATTCATTCTAGCTTTATTTCGTATGATTTGATTTGGGTAATTTCAAATTAGGTTTCTAGTTCATTGTTAGAGATTGAATACCCATAATCCATATTGAAATCAGATCTTGAAGTGGTTTGGGAAACTCAAGTTAGGGTTACTTTTTCAAATTGGGTACTTTTTATGAATTAAGGCTTTTAATTTTGATTTCAATCAAAATGATATTACTGATTTTGTTGACTTGTCACAATGAAACTTCTTGTGATTTCTTAAGATGAGAATTCCTTAGTAAGAACAGTGAAACTTCTTGGCACAGTAGAATTCTTGTTGACTTGGCACATTTTTGACTACCTGGTTATCGGAAGGGAACTTCATTTGGTGGATTCAACACACATGTAGCATGGCTTGTTGAAAACTACATGATGAAGGTACTAAACTAGAGCCAATAGTCATACACATTTGCACGGAGAAATTTTCAAAAACAAAATGTCTTTGTTACACAGCCAATTAGAGTTAAAATCAGATATTGGGGATAGTTCAATACTATAACTAGAAGCAACTGTAAGTGTGTGCAAGGTCAACGAAAATCAGGTACTGCCATCTCCCAGCTCAGATTTCGTATTAGATTCGATTGGTAGTCAGGTACCCTTAAAACTAATGCAGTCAAGTTAGTGTCCAACTTCTGTTTGGCAAGAATATGCTAAAAATAACAATCTCAACACTGCACCAAAACTGGAAACTTTGACTTTAGGTACTTCATTGAATTTTAGACTCAATAATTTTGGCATGCTCGAGAATTAGATTTCAATTATAACTTCTATATGAATTTGGATCAACGAGTATCTTTCCATTTAGCTATCATGTCTGGTAGGCTAATTTAATGATCATTTGTAACTCTCTTTGCTAAAACAACATTTGGGTTCTAAGTTTTTGGATTACATGTTTCGTTTCTTGAAAGCTTTTTTCATTTCAGAATTAGTGTTTCAAGTGTAGCGATGTCTGTTTAATCAATCATTGAGGATTGAATACATTGTTTGGTATTACAGGGACCTTGTTTTAACTAGCAGAATTAGGATGTAGGAGCAAGTACACTGGATGACCTGACGGACCACTAGTTGGTGCACTTTTTGAGTTTGTGATACAGACACACCCGGTATTAGTTGGTTTCATGTATCCGGCACGCCCGGTAAACACCAACTTATGCAGTCTGTGAGGTGTTTTGTCTTTGATTTTTGTTCTTCTGTTACAACTTCTCCACCAAATTCAGTCTAAATTGTTGCATGTCCATCAATTCTATGCTCTGGCATTTGAGTTATGTTGATAAACTGTACTGGAATTTTCATTCGATTTACTGTACTAGCTATTATGTTCATAACCCGTCGATTCAAATCACGTCCCCAATACTTGTTTAAAGGCTTTGATTCAGTATAGAATCTAAATTATTTCTGATGAATAAAATGTGAGCTAGTATTTTTTTTATAAAATTATAGGTATAAAATATATAGACCGATATTTCGACGGTATGTAAACCGAAATTTCCCCGGTATACTGGCGTACCAGTATATCGCTCTCGACCGGTATGAACCGAAATCCGGTATGGTACATCCTTGCTCCTGCATCAGCTGGCAATTGAGGAGCTTGAGGAGGTGATTGAAGTGGCATCCGTCTTAAGAGAGGATATTGCTAATTGGAGAGACCAAGATGCAATCCTTGAAGAGGCTGCTGCTGAAGATGTTGTTGCCGCTACCGCTGCTACTGCTGATGGTGGAGATGATGGTTCCGCTCCTCCTGCGACTGATACATAATTAATGTTTTTAAGACTTGTTGGCTAAACTAAATTAAGACTTGTTGCGTTAACTAGTTTGTATTTTTTATTCGAATACTTATTTTTATTTTATTTGTGTATGGATGGATGAGATTATGGTTTAATATGTTGAATGAATGGTTTGAAGTTTGTTATTCGTTGTTAAGTTAAATGATTGGTGGTAAAGATTATCAAATTTTTGCAATTGTGATCCAGAATCGGTGGACAATGCACATACGTGTCAACCAATTCTAGCTGCTCCTCTAGCGACAATTGCAGGTTTTTGCAATAGATTCAGAGTCGGTGGACAAACACTTATGTATCCAACGATTCTGACTGACTCTCTGATAAATGTGAATCAGAATCGGTCAATACATATGTGTGTATCCACCGATTCTGAGTAACTCATTTTCAATTTTTCCTGCAACTGCTGTTGTTTAAAAAAAGTTCCAACAAGAATTCAAAGTAACCAAAAAGCAAATCCATTTCATTCATTAATAGTGGTTGTTCAATATATGAAAGCTACAAACCATGGACATCCGATAGTTCATTTGTTAACAAAATCCAAATACTTAATTCAACACGATTGTACCATTGATTTGTTCCGGCTTCACCAATTCATCCCAAAGTTTCATGTTGGGCTCATATTTTTTCAGAGGTGTTGTTGGTGTAACCTGGAAAATAAGTGAACCTACACAGTGGAGGTAATGGACAATCTTCACGCCGAAGACCGATAAAATATATGTTGTTAATGTTAGCTATAACAATTATTCGATCCTTAAGCGATTCATCACACTTTGTTCTCTTTGGTATGAAGGTAAGAAATGCTCCCTGACCAAAATAATGAACAACGCAGCTCCACGTATCCGCCAAGAAATGGCCACATCAATGCATGGTCATCCAATTCTTATTGGTAATTAGTTTATCCCCCTTTGGCCCTTGAACACGAGCAACCAATTCATCGAACTCAACTTCTTTATATTCCATTGTACCTTCCCTCATCATCGAGATATAAAATTCTTTGTCTTCTTGTAGTCGTAAGGATATCATCTTTATAAAATATTAGCATTGGTTTAGGTTCTCATCATCCGCCAAACTTAAATATTCTATTTTTTCGGACGCAACGTGAAATACATAATTTCCATCCCCATTCACGCCGTCGGTAGATAATACGTAGGGACGAATGATTGAAATGAGTTTTTTAAGATACTCATGGAATATCGTATAACACATACAATAAGGTCTACCCCACATATCTCTAGGTGTCACCTGATAACCAATTGCCTCTCTTATAGTCAACGGCTCTTGCGGGGAATCCATGGAACCTTTTTTCCTTGCTTCCCCTTTTAGTCATACTCGTCTTGTACTCGCTTGACTTTCTTGCAAAGGGACGATAAGAACCTTTTCCACGCCTTGTGTGGCACTTGCTTGAATTTCTTGTGTTGGAATGATTGAAACGATGGGATCCCTTTGATCCTTTGACTTGGCTTGTTGCCCACTAGGTCCACTTTCTTGCTTTTCCGGGTGACCCTTTTTCTTTGGAGTGAGAGCGTCTTCATACATAGCCTCGGTATACTCATGCAGTGAAGGGTATATTTGGTTACTCATCCGCTCCTTGTACTTTTTCCTTTCTTGCTTCCTACCACTTTGGTAGGTGGTCTACCTGTCGGGGGTAGCTTAGTTGGTTCTTCAACCGGTTGCATATATGGGTGAACGGTGAGGATCAACTCGTGCATTAAAATTTGTCATTACAAATTGTTCTTGTTAGATTATCCCTCGATTATTTTTCTCTTATGATCCGTGTCTACAAATGATTCACTTGCATCTTCCATCGGGCTTGGTGTGAAAGTAAGTTGCTTCCAAAACGAATCAATGAGCTCAAAAGGAATCTCTTGGAGGGTTACCAACGACACGGGAGCCCCATGAACGTCATCGTATTACAAGAACAAACAATCTTCTTTCTCCCGTACTCGTTATCCTCAAAATACTTATAATCATTTATCATATAATGGATAGCCCAATGCGACACCCTATAAGAAATACCCCTTAGCAACGTAGTGTAATCAGAGTACGTGGTCACAAGTATCATCCTACTCTCTTCCATTTGGATATGAATCTTGTTGATATCCTCCATGGTGTATTAATGGATAGGTTCTTGTACCGTAACCACATTATTTTGACTCCCCCCAAGTAGTTTTTTTCAGTCCTCCATGAGACCCTTTCGCTATACTTTCCCCCTCATTCTTGTAATGTATATGTTGGTAGGTATACACGTATACAAACTTTTCTTTGTGCGGCTCCAAAAATTGCTTCACGTAATAAGCCACTGCTTTCTCGGCAACCTTTGTCCAAACATATTTGAAACTCTCTAGATTAGATTTATACTCTGCCTCGGATATCGAATGTACTATCAAATCCCTATGATGTTGATTTTTTTTCCACTTTTCTTAATTATCTTTGTATTATTTGACCATTCTCTTCTTCTCTTCCTTTCGTTCCTCCTTTACAAAGACGATCATCTTCAGCCTTCTCACGAGCAGTACTTTTATGTGGTTTTGGCCTCTGGATGTGGCCCCTATAATACGCTCTGATGTTGCATTGTATGTGCCATGTACAAAGAAAATATTTGGCATCCGAGGAAACCACCTCTACTGCATTCATTAGTGCGTGATCCTTATCCGTCACTATTATCCTAGGCATTTAATCGCTACGTTAAATCTCTTTCAAGGTTTCCAACATCCAAATAAAACTCACCTCATTCTCCCGATCCATAAAACCCCCTGCCACCGAGAAAGTTTGTTTTTCCAAAGTATGGCCTCGTATGTTGCAATGGCATGTTGTACTTGTTTATCTTGTAAGTGCAATCTATCAACAAAATTTGATAGAAGCATTGAGCCAATTGGATCATCTTCAGATGCGCCAGGAAAATACAAGTCACTTCGTCGTCCACTACCACTAGTGGAAAATGTTTTTTAATAACCCACATCAACGACCCACATTGACGGTCGCTTAATTTTGACCGATCAAGACGGTCGTGGATTTAAAAAAAACACAGAGTTTTGACTGCTAAAACGGGTCTCAGAATATTTACCATTATAACCATTATTTTACTACCCTTTCCACGACCGATGCATGTGGATGTATCTCTGGAATATTTTCTGAGCGGGAATTTTCCCGCCTCTCTCTACGGACAATATTTGCTTCTTGTAGATGAACGTCTCAATCTAGACAGATTACTTTGTTAATATCGAGCCTTATATATTTTCACATCTCTTTTATCTCCCTTTTCTCTCACTTTGTAGTTGCAAAAACCAGAGACAAAAAAAATATCCATCTCTCTGAACACCACCATGAACCAGAAATTCCGCCATTAAAAACAAAAGTGTCTCAAAACCTCACTACCATAAACCTTCCACATATCTCAATTTCGTGGATTTAGGGTTTGATTTTACAATCTTGTCATCAGGTACAGTTAGGGTTTATAAGTATAAGTTTCTTTTCCTTTTCTTGTAACCTTATTTGTTTTTTGGTTGATTTTCTTCATAGGGTTTTAATCATTATTCGTTTATCGATTGATTTAGTTAATCTTCAACATCTGAAGTTGCAGGAAGAGCTTCATCAGGTATAACTTTTATCCGATTTGGTATTTAGTTTTGGTATTTGGGTGATGTTTATTGTTTTCATGATACTAAAGTTGGGTTTGGTTTGTATTAAGGTTATGGATCATGTTTCAGGGTAAATTTAGTTTGACTTAAATTTATGGATCATGTATTAGGGTTAATTGAGTAAGTATTGTTGATTTGGTTTTTGGATCATGTTTAAGAGTTGTTACCCTTGTAAGTATGATTTTTTTTAGTTCTTTCAGTTTTTGGTTTGTGTTCTTAATTAGTTCTTTTTGTTTTCTATGATTGGTGATGGAGTAATATGTTGTTAAGTTTGATTTTAACTAATTTTGTTTCGATTGATGTAAAATGATTATTGATTTGGGGATTTTAATGTACAAACATGTAATTAGATTTTATAATAGGATTTATGTGTTTGTTGCTAGGTTAGTTACTGAAATTGAATGATTTGAACTTTAATTTTGAGTCAGAATAATGTGATTCTTGATTCCAACATGATTTAGAATCTCTGAAGTATATATAGTTGTTTTAGGGTGAACAAAAATGTACGGTAAAATTATACTTTTAAGTAGGTTTGAGAGATCAAGCTCGAAAAAGACGACCCTAAACCAAGAAATGGCCATTCACGTCCTGCTTCGATTATAAAGATGGAAAGGATAAGGTAGGTCTTAGGGGAGGGAAACAAATAACGTTGAGAAATATCAGTTTGATAGGTAGTGTGAAAAGAAGGAAGGATTCTCTGAGAGGAATCGCTATTTCTGTATGTTTAATTTCTCCTGAATGATTGTCTTGTTCTTGAGTGAATGAAAACTATCAATTTATAGGCAAACTGATTTCTCGTAAGTCGTGGAAGTTAGGAAGAGGTGGAGAAGTGATGATAGTGGAGATTAGTGGGGTGGTACCCGGAAAGTAGGGAAGACCTGTCTGACCAGTAATCCTCATCCTCTCAACTGCTCTGTAACCGCCCACTACTTGTCACCTTCTTGTTCGTGGAGGTGGTGCCACCACCCACGATTGCCTTAGACCGCCAGACCAATACCCCAATGAGAATCCCCGAATGCGTTGTATTTGATATCTCGTGGAATAGTGGAGTCATAAGCCATTATTGTTTTGATTAAGTCAAGTCAAGTCAAGTCAAATGACTTGCTAAGTCAGTGAGGCAAGTTGCACGACTCGCTGGATTGGTAATCAGACTGATTGGTGTCGAGTTTGGGAAGTTCAATGGTCATGTACTTGCTTGGGAGTAACATGACACATTTAATGGCTAAGTATTAGCTCAGAAGTGACTTAGCATAAGTCTGAGAGGCATTTGAGGCCAAATGTTGTAGAGGGCTTCTCAAGCCAGGAGACCTACTGGAATTCATATTAGATTTAATATTAGACTCATATTGAGAAAAAATGCGTATTTTTGAGGGAAGTAGCTAGCAAAGCTGGGACTAGCTACTTAGCACAAATAATAATGTGCTAGATCTTTTAATATAAAAGGCTAGTGTACTAACGTCTCAAGAGTAAGACCAATATGCATAACTGATGTGTGTCGTACCACGTCAAAATTATTTATTACTTTCTCAGTACTTATGATTTATTATAAAGCAAGGGTAAGAAAGGATCATTCCCACAGAGAGGTCTAGGTTGTTATATGGTTTCGAAATCTTATGTAAAAGGGGGAATTTTCAGATTTAATGAAAGTAAATTAAACTAATTAAGAAAGCTGAGAAATTGTAGAAAAGAATCAATAGGTTGAGAATATTGGTTAAGGTTTCGTTTTCATTCACAAAACATGTTCTTGTACTAATAATTATAATTAATATTTAATCTCGTTTTATCGAAAGCCCTAGAATACCTTGATCGCAAGAATATCCCACAAATTTCCTTAAGTCATCAACAAACACATTAAAAAGATGTGAATATGAATTGTACCAAGAGAACAACCTAACGTGTAAAAAGCACTAATCAAATTTAATTCTCGAGGAGCATTAAGATTTATAAAATTAGGCTAATCAATGCAACTGAACGTGGAAAGCACACTAATTCAATTTAACAAAGGTCATGATTCACATGTGAGTACTAGGATGCATCACTACAAGCAATAACCACACTATGCTACTTGTATTCAAGGAGTATCTCTTTTGCGTATACTAAACCCTAATTTAGTTTTAGATATGAATATGAGTTCAATCAATTCACAACTTAACTAGGCAAACAATCAATCAATTGGATATTTGTAGTGAATCATGAGCGATAATATTGAGTCAAAACTAATTTATTAAACCAAAAATCATGTTTGAGAAATTTAACTAATCCCTCACCAATAAAAGAAAATTAACTACTCATAATAATTGGAGTTCATAAAATTGAATAGAAGAAATAAATTGCAAACCCTAGACGTCGAGAAATCTTCCCCGCACAAATCCTAGTGATTTCTCGTTTTAAACATAATTGGTACTTGCATTCTTGCTAGCTTTGCACCCATCAACACCCAATGACTCTGAGTGATGCCATAAACTGCTATTTCTCTTTTTTAACTTTATGGGACTCCATAATACCTACAAAACACAAATCAAGCGTAATATACCAAAAATACAAGGAAAATTGCTAAGAAAAGCATAGAAAATTGATATTCAAATAATGTATTCTATGCACCTATCAATAACTTCTAGTAAATATCAACTATACTAGAAACATGGGAAGAAAAATACTTGTTTTCTGATGATCTATAAGGAAGGAAATCAACCACTATGCGAGGATATGAATGCTCACTCACCTTCTCATCCAATCTACAATCAACACCATTCTCACAACGTCCCATAGAAACGTCTTCGTCTTTGGCTTCAACTGTAGATGATGAACTCTTGAACTTCATTAAACTTCAACAATTTCTAACTTTTTTCCTCAAATTCTTGTTGCTTGAAACTTCTTTATATATTTCTTCTTTCCCACAGCCTTAACGAATAAATACTAAAAGAAATATACACTAAATAAAAACATTTTTTTTGAGACAAGACATATGAAATACAAACTAAAAAAAAATATAATGAAACTAATATGCCATGGAGAAAGGACTTTACCACTTGATTTTTCATAACTTGTATTGTCTTGGTATCATAAACTTCACAAAAATTCACTTCTTTTGATTTCATTAATCTTGTACTTAGTCTTCAACTAGGATGTAGAATTCTTCTCCTTGTATTGTTACTTCACTTTGAATATGAATTTTGCTCTTGTAATGTTGCTTGTAAACCTTGAACGTCTTCAACTTTCTTCAAATTTGTAATGTTCCGCTTGTTGATGATGATGGTGTTTCTATGGACCTATTGTTGTCGACAGAGAGATAGAGTGGTGCCAAGTACAAATCAAACTAAAAGGTAAGGTTTTTTTTTCGCAATTCTAATGTCATCCTTATGATTCATAGAAATTAGCACTAAAGATATCAAAAAAATAGTGCTGAAATGGTGCAAGGTTGGGTTGCTCATCATTCTACGCCAGAGTTTGCGCAGATGAAACACTCTAAACGGACAATTTAGACAGGTACACAGAATTGAAGGTTTGGTGCCTCACTCATATATGGGTATTGAATCTCTCTAACACTGTATTATTTCTGCACCTAATTTGCCACCGACGGTTTAAGTCCCTTTTTGTCAGCTCTAGTCTCTCAACAACTAAGAAACCCGAATATAATTCTCTAATACTTCTAAGTTCAGTCATTTCGGTAAGAACTTCGTATTTAAACGTAGATAGAAGTATACTAAGTGACTCTAAAATATCTAAAAGTTGGAGGTTTCATGCAAATAGTTACAAAAAAGTTCAAAATTTTCTACCTAAAAGTGAATACTTAAGAATTCTATATGCTTAATCACTCTTTCACACTTAAACTTTATATTGTCCTCAATGTAAATTGACTCATCCTATGTAAAACAAGGTGGGAAATCCTATTATGATATGAAAATTCAAAAAAAAAAACAAGAAAAAGTAAAAGAAATACTAAACCAATGTGTTTCCTCCCATGCAACGTTTGGTTTAAAGTCGTCATCCCGACTCTCTACTCGCCCGTAAACCAACAATCTGAAAATTTGGGGGTCCACCCATAGAAAAATCTGCAATTCTAACAATAGATTCACAAGAATATTAGTACAAGAAAATAGAATCAAAGCTATCGCCCGATAGAAGTTTCCCCCACACTTAGTCCTTTCCACACTCGGAAGTGGATAGAGAACATAGAATTCGGGAACTTCTATAGGTTCCTCTTTACTAACCTGCATAGCATGAAAATAAAATATTTCTAATGGCGGATATTTAGAAGCAAAGTAATCCAACAATACTTTCGAAACACATACATTCAAACCAAAACGAGGTAAAGGAAAAGGATCAATAATTATAGGTTTAGTCAAACCTTCCAAATTCTCTTGTATTACGGGATCCTCGTCTTCCTTAAAGAATTCAAATAAATTACTTACCTCTTGTATACCGTGGTCCTCTATCAAACTTTCTAACCGTTCGTTATTAGTTTCCGCCTCAATGAAAATTTCAGCATCAAAATTATCACTATAATTCTCGGCAAGTTCAATTGGGTCTTCCACAATATTGCTTAATTCGATTTCACTATCATATACGACATACTCATCTTCCTCTTCATCTTGATCCTAGAAAATTCTATTGTGCACCTTTTGGGGATGTCACTATGATTTGGTTCAAATGATGTACTTTCATACTCATCATCACTATCATAGCTAACATAAGGCTGGTCATCGATGATTTTAGTACTTCTAATCTCAATCTCATCCTTTTCAACACCATTTTCTTCAAAACCAAGTATTGTTGCGGACACAAATCTTGCCATAAGGAATTGTTTCAGATTACTCATTGTTTCATCCTCAAGCTCTTCCTTTTGAATAGGTGCTTGATCGTTGTTAAGATCAAGGCTTGAGTAAGCCACACTAGTGTCATCAAATATCCCCAAAGATTGGTCTTTCACAACATAGTCATTGATCAAATAATCATTACTAACCGTGGGCATGTGAGAATAGTTCTGATTTTGAGACCAAAATTCTTCTTTATCCCTTTGCTCCTTGTATTGATCAAGACCTCTTCTTAAATTATCTGCACCTTTTTGAAGTTCTTGAAGAGATTCATTAATGCCCCGTTGGTGTAGCTGAATTTGTTGTTGAAGTTCTGCTAACATGGTGCACATCTGTTTTTCAAAACTAGAGGAATTATTAGAAGTATGACTATCCTCCCATCCTTGGGATTGTTCACTTACATACCCGCCATAAGAAAGTTGGCATGTATGAGAATAATCAAATAGGAAAGGGTACGTGGAATATTGATTATTACCAAAGGATTGGTTGTGATTATACTCCCCGTAAGGTTGGAAATTGTCATAGTATTGTTGAGGTTGAAAACCATAGTGATTGTTATGATATGCTCCTTTCATGAGAAATAATTACCTGAAATAAGATTCTCAAAACTATGTTAGAATCGGAAAAAAAATAAATAAAAACAAATCAGCAATAAAAATAAAACTAAAAAAAAAAATAAGAAATCAAAAACAAATAACAATCCGCTGCCTTCCCGGCAGCGGTGCCAAAATTTTATGTGTCGTACCATGTCAAAACTATTTATTACTTTCTCAGTACTTATGATTTATTATGAAGCAAGGGTAAGAAAGGATCGTTCCCACAGAGAGGTCTGTGTTGTTATATGGTTTCGAAATCTTATGTAAAGGGGGAATTTTCATATTTAACGAAAATAAATTAAACTAATTAAGAAAGCTAAGAAACTGTAGAAAATAATCAATAGGTTGAGAATATTGGTCAAGGTTTCGTTTTCATTCACAAAACATGTTCTTGTACTAATAGTTATAATTGATATTTAATCTTGTTTTATCAAAATCCCTAGAATACCTTGATCACAAGAATATCCCGTAAATTTCGTTAAGTCATCAACAAAAACATTAAAAAGATGCGAATATGAATTCTACCAAGGGAACAACCTAACGTGTAAAAAGCACTAATCAAGTTTAATTCTCGAGGAGCATTAAGATTTATAAAATTAGGCTAATCAATGGAATTGAACGTGGAAAGCGCACTAATTCAATTTAACAAAGGTCATGATTCACATGTGAGTACTAGGATGCATCACTACAAGCAATAACCACACTATGCTACTTGTATTCAAGGAGTATCACTTTTGCGTATAATAAACCTAATTCAGCTTTAGATATGAATGTGAGTTCAATCAATTCACAACTTAACTAGGCAAACAATCAATCAATTGGATATTTATAGTGAATCATGAGCGATAATATTGAGTCAAAACTAATTTATTAAACCAAAAATCATGTTTGAGAAATTTAACTAATCCCTCACCAATAAAAGAAAATTAACTACTCATAATAATTGGAGTTCACAAACTTGAATAGAAGAAATAAATTGCAAACCCTAGACGTCGAGAAGTCTTCCCCGCGTAAACCGATAAAAAGAAGTAGAAGAGGTGAGACTGGTGGCCCTTATCAATTTCACATCTTCCTTTAAGAAGCAGTTGGACTCCATATAACACATCTTTATGAATCAGTATGCCTCCTCTAGTAATTCTCAATTCCTTTATAACTTTAGCCGCCCCTAGTGATTTCTCGTTTTAAACACAATTGATACTTGCATTCTTGCTAGCTTTGCACCCATCAACACCCAATGACTCTGAGTGATGCCATAAGCTGTTATTTATCTTCTTTTACTTCATGTGACTCCATAATACGTACGAAACACAAATCAAGCGTAACATACCAAAAATTCAAGGAAAATAGCTAAGAAAATCATAGAAAATTGATATTCAAATAATGTATTCTATGCACCTATCAATAACTTCTAGTAAATATCCACTATACTAGGGTTAGGAAGATAGTGTCAAGGAGGGTTGAAGTTAGCACTTCAATTAGATAGTATTGTTAGCATTAGGGTACTCAATGCGCTTGTGGCTAAGTTCGCTAAGTATGGCCATGTTAATCCAAAGGCGCATTAGCCATGGTCGTTACTCAGGGACGCATTAGGCTAGGCTAGAGAAGCATCTTCCTTGGCTAGGGACGCGCTAAGAAGCTGGGACACATTGGAGCCAAAGGGACGCGCTAGGCTTTGCTAGGGCGCATTGGTCACTAGGGGCGTGCTAGATCATGGTAAGGACATGCTCGAGCTATGGGCGCATTGGCCTCAGCTGTTACTCGGGGATGCGTCATGCAAGTGGTGTACCAGTACTCGGGGATGCGTCAGCACTGGTGAGCCATTTCTTGGGGACGCCTCAGCTAAATGAGGCCAGTACTCGGGGATGCGTTAGCTAAGGTACTTGGGCGCGGAGAGCTGGCGCTTTTAGCGCTAGGGTTAGGGTTAACACTTTTAGCGCTAGGGTTAGGGTTAGCACTTTTAGCGCTAAGGCTGAGGTGCTAAGGTACTGATGCGCTAGCTAAGGCCTCATTAGGCTAAGATGTGCTAGCTAAGACCATGTTAGGTTAGTTAACGCTTCTCAGGTGCGAGGGTTAGTGCCAGGAAAGTTAGCGCTTTTAGTGCTAATGTGGCTAACTGGTGCCAACGCGGTGCTAATATAAATAACTAGTGCTAACTTGGATCTGATAAGAGAGAAGGCTAGGGTTGGCCTAGCTTAGAGGTTCAATGCATTTTTATACATTGGTTCCTGGTTGTGGCGCATCCGAGATGAGTGGAGCATTATTTGTGGCTTATATTCAAGCAAAGTGCTAAAGTAGTATATTTGAGAAGTATTCGTTGCGAATGAAACATTAAGCTAGAATGTATTTAGGGTTTAAGCATTATCTGCTCCCGAGTTTGATGGATATTGCTTGAACATCAATGCGCATTCGAGGCAAGTTCAAGGAATTCAGTCGTGGAATTTATGCGACTTGAGACTAGTTCGATATGGAATGAATATTATGAGTATTGAGGATGCTGCAAGGCCAGTTTAGAATGTTATAGAATCTGTACTCTTAATTCGCTTGCGGAATATAAGTAGAGATACAATATTCCATGTTTTTATATAGAGTTAAGCATATGCGCATAAATATGCACATATTCTTTTTATATTCTTGTTTGTTTAACAAAGAGCAATTTTATAATTCTAGCCCTTGTCAAAAACTCACAATCTACAATAGTTTATTATGATTTTGAATGATTTTGTTTTTATTCCAAGATATCTAGTTCTTGTATTGCTAATAATCTTTTAAACTGATTTTTGTTAGACAACTATGACAAGACTTCATGCTAGAAGTAGCAACCGATTCCAGTATGCAAGTACTAGGCCTGCCAGTACTAGGTCAGCCAGTACTACTCCTAGGTCAAATGCATCTAACTGGCTGAGGACCTTGCTCGATTCACAAGGGTCTCCATCAACTGATGGTGAACATATTTCTGAAAGTCCAAGTGAAGGGAGTCGACATGTGTTTTCGTCATATGGTGATCATTCTCCAAGCCAAGGTAATGTGAATGAAGCTGATGAAGATGGATGACATGATGCTTTTCATCAGACATATAATATAGCTGACGATACTGAGGAAAGCGAGATCAATGGTAACACACAACACTAGTTTTCAGTTTTCTTTATATATATGATATGTTATCAAGGTACCTTCTAATTTATTTTGTTTTTTCTGTAGATGATCACCGTCTCAAAATTCAGTTCAGTTGTAATGGACAACCAATAGAAGATACTTCTAAGCCATATGCTACAAAAATTGGGAAGATAACTAGGTGTGTTGTGTCACCATATTATGATGATTGAAGGAATGTCCCTTGGGAACTTAAGAAAGAAATTTTGGAGAAGCATTAAGAATGTGTACAAGGTACCCGAGTTCATCAAAGACAAGGTTATAAGTATGGCAAATAAATCATGAAGAATAGAAAGTCTACACTAAGACTATGGTGTGATAAATCTGAAACTGTTGCCGAGAGCAAAAACAATAGACCAGAAGGTGTGAAGAGAGAAGATTGGGAATTATTTGTTGAGTTGCATAGTTCGGCCAAAGATAAGAAACTAAGGGAAATAGGGAAGAGGTCTAGGAAACAACTAAAAGTTTACATAGTACTGGTAGGGATGGTATTGCACTTCGTTGTCATGTAATGGAACAACAATATCCAACCGGTAGTGTAACAAGAACACGTGTGTACTTGGCAACACATGTTTACCAAGAAATCCCTGAAGAGGAACGTCACTTGTACCCATCTGATTCTTATGAAGTAACTTGCAGAAGTTATGTTGTATGTTTAATGTTTTCTATATTGGTTTTCGATTCACTCGCTAGTTCTTAAAAAAAATCCACTTAATATAATTTTTAATGCACTTTTCAGGAAAAGGTAAGGCACCTGTATGAAACTGAGCTGTATAGGGAGGAAACCCATTTGGACAGAGATGCAGTCGTGGAGGTGGGTGCACATCAATTCATATTTTTGTTTACAAAGAATAACTTGTTAGTTACTATGGATAAATGATTTTGTTTACTTGTTCATAGGTGTTTGGGACGGATGATAAGGGCTTTGTTCGAGGAATGAGAGAGGGGATATCAAAGACTAAACTGATTGCTTCTGCATTTCCAAGAGAGCGGTTACGTCAACAAGTGCTGAAGACTAGAGATGTTGAAGATCATGTCCGTAATCTTGAAGTAAATATGGAGAGACTAATGGCTGGTGAAAATCGCAATCCTAGCACCAGAAATTCTAATTCCCGGGTAACATTTTGTAACTAGTTACTGATTGGAATCATAAGCTTGAATGACATAACACTGTTTTTCAATGGGTTTGTTCCTATTAGTTTGTACTGTTTTTGTTATGTACACCAGTAATTCTTATTGCATATTGGAATGTCATAATTATCTTAAGGGAATGAATGGTGGTGGTCCTCAACCTAGAATTCAGGCAGTACTATTGAGAAATATGAGAAAGAGAGCCGTTGCATTGGGCCGTATCGATAGGAGTGTGCCGCAACCAAATGATGAAGACTGTTTGGTCCTCATCGATGAAGTGATGATAGCTTCTGAGGGTCTCTGTGATGGTGACGGAACTTTTGTTGATATTTCTATACGCGACAAGATTATATGGCCACAACACTCAGTTTGTCAATGGCTAGCAGTTGGTGATTCTGGTTTTTAGGTATATATTGAATTGTAAATGCTGTTTTTTTGTGGAGGTGTTCTGAACTTTTGGGGCTTTTTTTTTTGGTGCACATGGTTGGTATATATGTAAACAAACTGTTAATACTTTTTTGGGTATACATGGTTGGGATACATGTAAGTATTTTGGGTTTAGTTGAACTTGCAAGTTTGTTTGGTTTTGAGTCTCATTTTTTTTTTTACAAAGAAAAAGACACTCAAAACATGTGAATGAAGTATCTTGCAACTTCTATGGATATGTAGCTTCATCATGTTTATCCATGCTCTTATCTAATGAAATATGTTACTTGTTCAATTTATTTACTTGTGTGTCAGATTTTTTCTCATTTTAAACATCAGTAACTCGGTTTCAAAATATTGGATGGACAAAAACTTGTTTAATACATCCATGCTTTTCGCCTCAACTCTAAACAATTATCGTCACATAATTAAAATTCATTTGCTTCAGAATCAAAATTCAGAAACTTCAATAAAAATCAAAATTATTGAAAGTAAAGATAGATATCCATAAGTGTAGACAATTGGACTTGTATTGGCGATTCAGCCCATTTGGTTGAGTCAGTTACAAACCTGACTCGTTTCAGACTACAAAAACAAATTTCTTATCTATCTGAGTGTCGATTCAGCCCACTCAGCTGAGTCAGTTATATATCTGACTCGTTTCATAGGACAACATATCCTTATCTTCTTATTATCCTTGACTCACTTTTCTCGTAAACTTGTTCTCTCTCTCGTTTTTACTATGAAAAACTGTATTCTCTCAGACAAATTAAACCATCGACATGTACTTTGGACAAATTTATAAGGGTACTTGATAGATAGGGTTTTAATTCTTCGATACATTATCTCTGATATATTTATGAAGGCTCCATAACTCTGATTTGATTGTAGAAATCATCTCTCCGTCTCACCAATTTATTAGGGTAAGTACTTCATTCTGATTTATATTTATTTGGGTAAGTGCTTCATTCTGATTTCAATATATTAGGGTTTAGTACTTCATTATGATTTCAATTTATTAGGGTTTAATACTTCATTCTGATTTCAATTTATTAGGGTCTAGGCTAATTGATTTCAAAAAGGGTTTGGGGGGGTTTCAACTGATCTATATATGTTTCTTAATAGGTAGTAGTACTTTAGAAATCTGATCTATAAAGGGTTCTGATTTATGTATTTGCTTTGTTCTGCAGATGTCTCAACGTCGTATAGTTCTCCAAGTAAAGAATGGATGAATGCACGTAAGGGTTCACCTCGATGGGTTGAAGGTGTTCAATCTTTCATCCAATTTACAATAGATAGTCTTGGTGAAGGTGTGAAAGATCCTTGCATGAAATGTAAGAATTATAATAGTTTACCTAAATCTCTAGATGATGTACATGGGGATATTCTTGATCATGGCTTCGATGTGACATACCGAACATGGATCCATCATGAAAAGAAACCTTGTGTGAATACTGTTGAATCTCGTATATTACCTGTTAATAATGTTGTGAATCATGAAACTGCATATTTACCGAAAATACATGACTTGTTCAATGAGACACTAGGGCGTGCAGTTGGTCTCAATAACCCTGAAGAATGCCTTAATGATGTTGATCAAGAGTCGGATGTTGTTGTTGATGATGGTTCTAGTGGTAATGTTCAAGATAGTTCTGGTATCAGTTATAGTAAGAGGTTGACGGATGCAGTGCAACCCTTATATCCAGGTTGCGGTGATGAACATACAAAACTGTCAACAACAGTTGAGTTGTTTAGTATGCATGCAAGGTATCAATGTTTTGATGTTTTCATGACTGAGTTATTTGGATATTTGAAAAGTATTTTACCTGAAGGGAACACGTTACCATCTAATTGTAGTAAAGCTAAGAATATGATTAAGCTATTTCAGTTGCCAGTCCAGATTATCCATGCTTGCATTAATGATTGCATTTTCTATCACAAAGATTATGCTAATGAAGATGAGTGTCCTAAATGTGGTGAAGGTAGATGGGTAAAACCACCAGAAGGTAGTAGTCCAACTGCTAAAAAAAGGTTCCGATGAAGAAATTAAGATACTTTCCAGTTACAGAAAGGTTGCAACGTTTGTATGGTATATCGTGGATAGTTGAGTTGATGACGTGGTATGCTAAGGTTGAAGAAAGTGCTACGCACATGAGACATCCAGTGGATTCTACACAGTGGAAGTCAATAGATATGAAGTGGCCTAAATTTGCTGAAGAGAAGCGAAACGTGCATCTAGGACTAGCTACTTATGGTTTTAACCTATTTGGAATGATGAGTTTGCACAGTACTTGGCCCGTCATGCTTGTTCCTTATAACATTCCACCATCATTATGTATGTCTAAAGATTTCACGATGTTAACCCTGTTAATTCCTGGTCCACTTGGTCCCAACCACAACATAGATGTTTATTTGTAGCCATTGATCGACGAGTTAATTGAGTTATGGTTACATGGTAAGGTAACGTACGATGCGCATACAAAGACTTACTTTACAATGAAAGCAATGATATTGTGGTGCATACATGACTTTCCAGCATATGCACACGTTGCTGGTTTGCGAACTTCTGGAAGATTTGGTTGTCCTGTGTGTGGAGAAAATACAGAGGCATTAAGACTAAAATGGGGTTCAAAGTATGTTTATATGGGTAATAGAAGGTTTTTAAGAAATCGGAATCACCCTTGTAGATGACAAATATCCCAGTTCAACGGATCACAAGATTTTAGGGGTGCATCAAGATGTTTGAGTGGCGTTGAATTTTTTGACAAGACAACAACCGCAGATAAAGAATTCGATAAGTTGGTAAAGAGACCGTTGAGACTCCATGGTTGAAAAGATCCATCTTATTTTGTCTCCCATATTGGAAGATAAATTCAGCTTGACCTATTATGTTGCAGTTACTTTACTTCAATATGTTTTGTTGTTTGTTATGTTTTTCTAACTTAATCTCATTAGTTTCTGTAAGTCCGACACAATGTGGATGTCATGCATGTGGAAAGAACTTTACAGAGAATTTGTTTGGAACTTTTATAAGCCATAAGGATAAATCTAAGGATGGGGTTCCGGTGTGCAAAGATTTACAACTGCTAAACTTAAAGCCTAGCTTGTGGTTGAGAGAAAATGCTGGAAAAGTAAAGGTTCCCCCTGCACCTTATTGCATGTCTAAGGGAGAAAGGGAAGTTGTCTGTAAAACTCTTAGCACACTTAAATTTCCAATTGGTTACAGTGGGAATTGAAAAAAGAAAGTATGCTTGAAAGAGTTCCAATTGAAGGGTCTGAAGTCCCATGACTATCATATTTTTATGCAGGGTTTGATGCCTATTTTTTTAATACATTGTTTCAAAAAACGTAAGCCTTTGCGTGAGGCAGTTCGACACTTATCATTGTTTTTCAAAGTCCTTTGTTCTAAGGTTATTGATCATGCCGACCTTCGTCTAATGCACGATCGTGTTGTGGAGTCGATATGTGTGTTCGAGATGTACTTCCCGCCAGCTTTTTTTGTTAGTATGAATCATGATGTTGTACACTTGGTAGAAGAGGCACATCAATTGGGGCCTGTTCAGTTTAGATAGATGTACCCTTTCGAGAGGTACAATCCTATTGTTGCTAGTATCCTTTCTGTTTATTCTTTTATGAACTCAACAAACTTACATATCTTTGTTTGCTAACTACTTGTGCAGGATGATGAGAACCTACAAGGTTCTTGGTCGCAACAAAATTATATAGAAAGGTCTATCACAAAATAGTATGAGGTCAATAAAGGAGCGCGCCATTGCATGGAGTTTTTTTGCGAGGAGAAACGAAATACTTTTAAATGTCGTAGAAAGATATCAATGCCCTGTGATTTGTACGAAGGTCCACACGTCCGATTCACAAGGAAAACCCTATCAGTTAACCACCGTACAGTACGAACAAGTTCGTAATGGATATTGAGACATTCGGATGAAAATACTGCATGGGAAGAGTAAGAAAATTCTAAGTTGATTTATCTTTAAATTATAAAAAGTAACTTTCTCACTTGTCATTTTCTTTGTCGTTTGACAGGAAATACAATACATATCTTCATAATTTTAACTAAACTCTTACAGGGATGAAGCCTTCAGACTACATTCCATCGCTACAGAAACAACTTGAAGGCACTCCCATGACAGATTTTCGTAGGCTGGCAATTGATTCTGCCTTCTCGACGGTTTCGTATAATTCATATTTTGTTAATGGCTATCTTTTTTATAAAGCCGATGCAGAAAAATATTTGACTACACAAAATAGTTGAGTCACCATGGATGCCGACACTACGTACTACGGCATTCTGCAACATATACTTGAACTGGACTATGAAGTTTTCACGGGAGTTGTTTTTTTCTGTGATTGGATGCGAGTACAAGACAAAGTTAATGGGTCATATGTGGATCGAGATACAGAGTTGAGGTTTGTCAATTTCAAAAAGTTTATGAGAAGATCAAAAGAAGATGACGAGCCATTCATCCATGCTTCTCAAGCTAGACAAGTTTTTTACCTCAGCGATGTGACAAGGAAGTATTGGAATGTGGTTATGGAATCTTCTATAAGAACAGACCCCAATAAGAATATTTATGAAGATCCAGTTGTCTTTAATGCAACCGTGAATGAAGCTCCGCCAATTTTGGCAACTGTTGGAGAACATGAGTATTGGGATGGAGATGCTCAGGTAACAATCCTGGTTTTTACCTATTTACTTGCTCTTTTTTTATTTTCTTTTGTTAATTTTAATGTTTCATTAACTGATTTAACACTCTTGTATGATGTTACTAAGCTAGTTTTCATACCCAAGTTCCATTGATACTGATTTGTTTGTTCATTCACCTCTTAATGCTGTTAGGAAACTAGCTGAAATGTGGATTGTAGTTGATATGCAATCACAATGTTTTGTTGAGGTATGTATCTTCTGGCTAGTAAATGGCCTTGAACCTATGATTGAGCAGTTACATAAATACATTGTAATTTCTTTGATATCTATTTGTATGAAAGTGACCTTAAGCCTGTATAATTCTAATACTGCAATTGACCTGATAAATAAGTTATGACATATATCACAACAAATGTTGGTTCTCTATCTGTGACCTGTGAATAGAGCGTATATAGATTCTTATAGCATAACTTAATCCTAGAGCTCTTATACTCCATCTTCCCTACCTACCATTGTTTTTGTTACCTGAGCAACAAAATTGTTTAAACATCTAAGTTTTCTACTCTCCTTATGATATTTGAGCTTAATTAATCTTATATATTTCAGTTCCAAAGTTTATGTAGACTTATTTATCTCATGGGTAGAATGAATAATTTTGATCACCTGTGAACTATAACTCTCTTATATTTTTGAACTGTGAACTGTAGCTCCTTTAGACTTAACCTGTCTAATAGCCAAGCATCATCTGTGACCTATAACTCTTAATCTAAATGAAGGTAGAACTGACCATTATAAGTGCTATCATTAATGGTGAGGATGTTGTCAAATTGCATTGAGCAAGACCTGAACTTCCTGCAACCAACAAAGAACTCACAAACATCTGTGCATGATTGTTGGAGACTTATCTAACTTTTGTCAGAAACATGCAAAATTGTTGATTGAATTTATAACTATTGCATAACTCATATCTGCAGATGTATTTACTTTGGTTAAATTCTGAAATCTTTGTGTATTTGCTTTGGTTGAATGAAACTTAAATGGAACTCAAATGAAATATGTATTTGCTTTGTATCTGCAGATGTTATGCAAGATCTTTTTTAGATTTTATATAAGTGAGTACCTTTGGTTAAATTCTGAAATCTTCTTATATTTGCAAGTTCAGGAACAACACTTGTCTTTAATCTTCCCGCTAACCGAAGAAGGTTCCACTTTGAATTTTATTTTTTGTTAAAGCCAACTTGCACAGTTCTGATTCTTCCCAACTTGCTGTGTAATTTGCATTTGTGTTTAATTTTCTAGCTAGTTCTTATAATTGTCTAAACTCAAGATTTAAATGCTTTTTTTGGGTGTAATTTTGAACTTAATGAATACAATGAATGTTGAATAGAAATCTCATTTTGAGTTTAATTTGAGTTTATTTTGAGTTCCATTGGGTTCCATTTGAGTCGCATTTGAGTTGCATTTGAGTTGCATTTGAGTTCCATTTAAGTTTATTTCAGCCAAATTTGAATCTAATTTTTTTTAAATAGAATTTATATCTACGACTGCTTAAATCGGTCTTCATCTCTTGAACGCTAAAAGCGGCCGTATAATGAAGTCATTCTACGAACCCCAATGATGGTTGTAGGTAAAAAACACGCTCAAATTGCGACCTTATCCGCGAATGTTAAAACGGGACGTTTAACACGATTCTATGACTCACGCCTTGACAGTCATAGAACTTTTATTTTCTACTAGTCTATCCGCTTTTTCATTGTGTAGTTTTGTTGCTTGACTAACCATTGAGATTGTTCCATAATCGTTCTATCATCCCATTCCGTCCTCCTGATGCTTGCTCTTGCCGTGTAGATTTGCCTTAAAGTGGACAAGTTTTTAGGATTATCCTCCTTGATCTTCCTAAGGATATTACGGGTGTAGTTGCCTTCATCGACTTTACCGTTTCTCTTTGATGTGGTTTTAACCCACAAACGGCAAAGTGTCCAATAAGAGATTTCGGATCATCATGATTGTGACAACCATTCATCACTTTACAAAGCTTATATACACCATCGATTCTATGCACTATAATCTTAAACGGGGAATCATGCTTTTTTGATTTAGTAATGTAGACCCTCCGCGTCCTCTTCATATATGGCTTGTCCTTTGCCCAACGACTTTCAATCTTGCAATTTATCTCGCAAACAATTTTCAAACGATCATGCCTCGAACGACGACCTAAGACTAATGCTTGGTTGATCTCTATCCCATTGTCCACAAACCATTGCTTGCATCGTCTCTCTTTTCCCACACCAAATCAGTGTAGAAGTGGTCAGAAATATCAGGCCCCATCTGAGACACGGGTTCAGGTTGATCATCGCCGAGTGTTTGAACAATCTACAATATATATCGAAAAAATTAGGCTAACAGAATTGGTGGATATGGAACAATCGTGTCAAACGATTCCATAGAATCGACTTTTATGTCCTCCCGTATCAACCAATTTTGCTTGGGCAAGAATTTTGAAAAAAATCCCTAAAGGCTGGAATCGGCACACATGAACTTACTTGTGTGCCGATTCTAGCATTCATCAAAATACAGCTTCCTGGACACTTTTTCAATTGGAATCGGCGCATAGAGCAACACATATCGAACAATTCTGTTTTTGGAGAATTTTGGGAAAATCTCCAAGGAGTAAATCGTTCGATAATTGAGTCCACAAAGGCCGATTATTTGACATACCAATCCCGCCAAAATATATACCAGAGTCGGTCGTTGTTCATGACCACATCCGCCGATTCCGGTTCATATTTTCCAGAAGATATAGAATCGTTGGATACAATGACGTCGCATCCAAAGATTCTGGGTAGTACGTAGCCCAGAAAACATCTCAAAATTTTGTAAAAATTCCACTTTTAGGCGAGTATAAGGTTGAAAAACATGTTTGGAGATCCTAAGAACGTATACCTGACGATTGGAAGCTTAAGACCTTCATTTTCCCGGTTAAATTCTTCGTTTTCGTGAGTAAATTCATCAAATATGCCTTGGTTTACACTTTCTTGTTCATACAATAAATAATCCAAATAGGTAGGAACGGACTCAGTTTCATAATCTGATTGGTGATACGTAGATGCACCCATTTCTTCATCACCACTAGAATCCTTATCGTCTACCAAATCACAAAACCCTAGTTTTTCCCAATTTTTTCTTCTTCTTCTACAGACTTTGAAAAAAAAATCTACTATAATTCTTACCATCTGATATAACTATAATCTGATTTTAATCACCAATTAATTTAACTAATATTTGAATTAATTAATACTAACCAAACATATTAATCATTAACATAAATAGTTGGAAACCACCTAATTTTGATAGAGTGAAAATAAACTTTGATGATTTTCTTATTGAATTAACTAACGTAAAAGGCTTGGGACTAACTGTTAGGAACCATACAAGTGTATGTGTCGTAAAAAGAGCATGCCCAGGAACAACGTCAAATCCAGAACAGGCAGAGTTAAAATCATTCTTTGAAGCAGTCAGTTGGGCTAGAAGGAAAGATTTCACAAAAATTGAATTTGAAGAGGACTGTAGGAATGTAATTGAGGCAGTGAACGGAAATCAAAATACGGTTAAATAGACGAATTTAAATTTTATTAGTGATGCTCTAGTTATTCTAAGACAATTTCAATATTGGTCTTGTGTTTATTCACACATAGACACCAATAATATAACTACCATAATCTACAAGTTTACTAGGTCTAGTCTTATTAACAATGAATGGGAAAATGAATTTCCGGAATGGATTATAGGTCCTCTACAGAGGATCTGAACAATATGTAGCTCTTTTAATTTCTTTAATATATTTTCTATTAAAATAAATAAAAATTCAGCAATAGGACCAAAATATTTATTGTAAGTCCAAATATAGGATCAAAATAATTTTTGTAGGTCCAAATATAACCAGGTAATATAAGATTTTTTTATCAAAAATTAAAACGTGCTATGTTTAAATTATAGCGTGTTGTGTTGTTGTATATTTCACACCAATTTTTTTTTTTCAAATGCCATTGAATTAATAGAAGTATCACAATACTCACGTCACGGATGGTCAAGTTCCTACTGGTCTAAGACTCTAAGTGCGTATTCATTTAAATTTGTACTTGTATGTGCATGCAACAAAATTATATAATTAAGACAAACGACAATGGAGGATGAACTTAAGACAAAACAATCTGACTATGTTTCTTTCCATCTTCCATTTTTATCCACGATTTGATGGAGAATGGTTTTTCAGTGATCTTTATCATTCTTGCTCCCCTTGGCCAATCTCCATAACCTCCATAACCCGTGTGCCTAGCAAAACACAACCATAACTTTTCATGTGGACAACACCAATCAAGTCCATGATTGTGTCCAACGAACACTGCCTGTATATAAGCAGCACAAAAAAATAATTATGTAGTATATATGGCTATTATCAAGTAGCAGTACTATTAATTCAAATATGACCTAATCTAGATTCAATATGACCTCCGTAGGATGATGCAAAAAACCATTTTCGTAAAATGATACTTTGAATCTATAGAAGTTCAGCTAAAAATAATGTTTTTTGTGTCACTGCTTGTAGTGTATTTGTGTACCTTCACAGATGGTTTATTTGCAAGAATATTCATGATACCCATCTCAGCTCCTTGAGTGGCAACACTCTCCTTGTTTATTGAACCAACACAAGGCCTGTGAATACCAAATCTTGGTGCAACATCTTTGTAAGCTTTGCTTGGTATGTGCCAAAAGATTAACTCAGGAACCCTAAAGAACAACAAGAAATTGTTTATAAAAAATTAATAGTAATTAATCTAGAAAGTAAAAAAATACTGTGCGTGTGATAACTAATAAATAACTGATTTCATACCTTGAATCATTGTTGATAGCATATGATTGATTCTCAAACCATGTTGCTTGAGCACTCGATATGACTTCTGGAAAGCTCCCACCACCAGAATCAAGAAAGTATAGGAAGATGATTGGATGACGATTCCGACCATCGAATGACGATACTTGGATTACATAGTTGGAAACACTTGGCCAAAGATTTGTAGGTCCATTTTTTGTAAAAGAATACTGCTTGTTTTTATGTATCTCATTTTTAATCAGCTCCAAACGAGTTGTACCTTTGAAGTTGCATGCTTTTTCTAGAATGCCTGAAATTTATCAAGCAAAACTTATTAATAACAGATAGATAGTTAAGGCAAGGTTTTTTGGACCGAAGGGTTCACTATATAGATCAAAGATAAGAAAAACCAAGCAGGAGAAAGATTTTCCTAGAGGACCAATATAACAGGTAAGCAAGTTTTTTTTTTTGGTACCCAAAGGATCAGTTGCAAGCAAATTAGTGATGGAGGGAGCATGGGTCATGACTCATGGGGAGGCCTATTTCATTCATTTTTAATTAAAACCAAGCAGCCTCTCTTTTTCCTTTTTTTACGACCTTCAATTATTGTTTGCTCCCTCCCATTGAATAATCTGGCTCAAGCAAACGTGGATTTTTATTACAACCTCAAATGTGAGTATACATTTACCTGAATCCGTAGAACAATGTTTAAGGCATTGAACTTGTGGAACGCCGGTTGGCGAAAACCATTCCATTGGCCACTCAAAATGAGCGTCATCGTGGTTACCGAATATGGTAGCCCATGGTATTCCTCTCGATCTAGTTGGACAGATTGCTTGATCCCAATATAAACTCGCATTCGCAACAGGTATACTGTTCCCAGTAATCACATCTCCAAGATAAATTACAAAATCTGCAATACACGTATTAGTACCGAGAGTAATTAACTTGTTTAACACATCCAAACTAATTATCTGGACTTCAGGCATCTCATGTGTTATAGCATAGCAATAAAGACTTAATTTTTTTTATGTAATGTACATTAATTCCAAAGCTAGTTCTGCATCTGATGTAGTAAGGCCCAATATCAGTAGGCGATTGTTCATACTTCTGGCAAAAAAAATGCCGTTTCCTTGTGGGTTATCAGTTATCTAAGCGGTAGAATGTCATTTCATTGGAAGTAATTGGTTTTGGGTTTTCTAACCGCAGCTGACTGCATCCATCATTCATTTTCTAACCGCAGCTGACTGCATCCATCATTCATTTTCTAACCGCAGCTGACTGCATCCATCATTCAATTATTAAGAGTACGATCCTTTTGGAGTTGCTACTATTTGATTGTTTGTAAAATAAAACGAAGGAGAAATATGAGTTTGTACGGTACACTAATCCGTGCTAATTTAACAAAAATTCATTTGATTAGATTTTTTTTTTAAGGTTGGCTATTCTCATTTAACATTGCTAACAAGGTATCAGTTTGCTTGGAGGTGTACCTAAATCCATATATAAGACAAAACATCCATTACCTTTGGAATGGTACCTCCCAAACAATATGGTACTCCTAGCAGTAGCAGCCATGATTCTCATCTCATGGATCCATAGAGCTCCCCAATGATTAGTTTTGAAGACTAAAACCATTTCCAAAATGGTGTGACATATTTTCTTAGAAGACATATTATTCTTGACCATTTGGATTATTTTTGAAAAAATAGTTTAAAAGATGTTTTATCAAAACGCCACATATTTTACTAGATAAAGACTTTGTATACCATCACAAGATATGATTTTTATCGAAAAAAAAGAGAGAAAATAATATAGTATCAAAATTGTGATTACCTGGTAATTCTTCATCCAGAACAGTTGACATGACCTTATCTGATTTCACATCTTGTTGAGGACCCCAATCCGTCCATGCATTCTCCCCGTAATGAAGATCAGCAAACAAAGCGATCTTGAATGTCGAGGCCAAGGAACTCTTCTTCTCCGAAGAGATCGATGGGGGAGATAATAATATTTCTGGTATTTGTTGAATATTGCTGACAGTCAAGTCACCACTCATTTGATATCCATTAATTAATATGATCGTTATTGTATGATGGAGGAGAAGATGAATCATAAGGAAGGTACTATGAGCTAATTTTCTCATGGTATGAAAATGATGCAAAGAAAAAAAAGAAAATCTGGTGCAATGAAATGAGATAATTAGTAAAATGTCTTTTGGAGTGGGGTGGGGTATCTTAAAGAGGTTGATACAGGGGTTCTAAAATTTTGGAGGACTTCTCTAATAAGATAAAATAGAGATATTTTGAAGTAAAACTTACCCCTTATCCATAAGATTTTTATAATGCTTAAACCATCCCTGATTAGTTAATCTTAATTACACTAATTAATTAATAAATTAAACTAATCATGATTAATCTTTTACTTAATCAAATGATTTGAGATTTTTTTTTTTGAATTTGTGTTTGGTGGGAAGAAAAACTAGATGAAATTAAGAAAATTTTGTCGTTTTTTTTAAACCCTAGATTTTGATTCAATCAACCATAGTAGCATTGAGAATACCTCTAGCTTAAAATCTTGGTCTTTTTATGGCTCAAATTTGATGAAATCACGATTTGAAAGATGGATTTTTTGTTATTCAGAGAAATTTACGGTTGGGTTTTCATGTCGAACCCAACCGCAACACGAAGAACACCGATGAACACCATTTTTGCCCAGATTTACGGTTGCGTTTTCAACCAAACCCAACCGTAAATCGAAGAACACCATTTTTCCCCAGTTTTACGATTGGGTTTGAGGCTCGGACCCAACCGTAAAATACAAAAAAAAATCTCCTTTCTAGGGGATTATGTACGGTTCGGTTTTGGCTTAAACCCAACCGTAAAATCCAAATTAAGTTTACAATTTCAACTTGCACTTACGGTTGGGTTTTGCCATAAAACCCAACCGTAATCCATCCATTGGAGCATTGAGTTTTAAGGTCAAATTTGGGTTTCAAAATCAAAATTTTGAACTTATTCAATCATTTTAACTAGATTGAAGGTATATTGGGTCATTCAAACAAAGAAAAACCGAAAAACACACAAATTAGAGAATCCAATTATAAGTTATCCAGTAGGATTTGCGGTTGAGTTTTGGCTTAGAACCCAACCGTAAATTCTAGTGTTAGTTTTAGTTCATACACTTTTACGGTTGGGTTTTGTAATGAAACCAAACCGTAACAAATATGTGGTTTTAGTGCAAATTATATTACGGTTGGGTTTAATAATCGAACCCAATCGTAAATATGAGTTTTTTAGTGGAAATTTAGTTACGGTTGGTTTGAGTCATCGAACCCAACCGTAAATGATCATCTCCATCTCCTATATCCTTCATTTTCTATGCATAAATCAGTCTTGTATTTGTTTTTTGTTGGTGGGAAAAGTTGAAGAAAGATAAGAGAGTTTTAACCCAAAATTTTGAAAAACCCAAAATGAATGATTCTAGTGGCAAATTTGTGGAGGGTGTATCCTTGTATGATTTCCAAACTAAATTCTACATACTCATTGAGGGAGACCCAACTATGTATGATTATTTGGATGGTAGAGAGGTTTTAAGTGAAAGTTGTGATGGTGAAACTCAACCAAATGGAGAAAGTAGTCGTTAAAGTGAAGATTCAACTGCCTAGAGTAGTCAGGTATACCTCTAACTTAAACTCTTTGTCTTTTTTTGTTGATATTTAATGAAATGAGGTACATAATAGTGAGTTTTGTTTGTGACTCCGCCATGTTTACGGTTGGGTTGTCTTCGGAAACCCAACTTGTAATTGTACATTTGATGGAGGAAAAGTACACTTTAACAGTTTTACGGTTGGATGTTTACCACAAACCCAGCCGTAACTCATTATGTGCATGGGTATTTATTGCACTAGTTACGGTTGGGTTTGAATCTTTAACCCAACCGTAAAATTGTTTGAGATTTTTTTTTGTTGGTTTACGGTTGGGTTCGACGCTTCTACGGTTGGGTCTGACGCTTCTAACCCAACCGTAAACTTATTGGTTTTAGTGTTTTGTTTCCTAATGCCTTGATCTTTTTTGTTCAGCTCGCGGTTGTACCTCAACCAATGTATGATCAGCCTCCTCCAAATGATATTCAAACTAGAGATACTACGGATCACTATTTGAACGACCTGGTAGGTTATAGATAAGTTGTTAATCCCTTTCGACAATATAGCTAATGCCATTTTTTTTCTCATAATTTTGTGTTCTTGGACCATGTAGACATGGGATAAAAAAGATGATGCAAAGAAATGGGCTAGAGAACATGGGAAACTCATCATGTGTGTGATTGTTTGTAACAACCAACAAAAACACAACCGGTTTCAAATGGTTTGTGAGTGTAGTGGACAATACACAAGACATGCGAAGAATGGTACTGAGTATGTACCAAAGACGAAGATCAAGCGAAAAACTTTCACTAAGAAGACGGGATGTCCTTTCAAGCTTCAATTTCGTACCAACAACGAGAATAAGTGGTTCTTGTCTACAGTTGTATGCGGTCGTCACAACCACCTACCACTAGAGACTTTGTTAACGCATCCTTCTACGGCACGGCTCACCGAGGAAGAAAAGCTCATCGTAAACGATATGACGGAAAAGCGTTTGAAACCCAGTTATATACTCGGGCACTTGAAGAAAATAAACCCAAATAATATGTCTACGTTGGAGACAATCTACAACGCCAAAGCCAAGTTGAAATGTGAGAAATGGGATGAAAGGGACCCGATCCAACAACTTTTGTACTTGGGGGAGACGAAAAACTACACCATGTTTCACGAAGAAGATGAGAATAAAGAAATTAAGCATATTATATTGGCTCATCCCGAGTTTATAAAGTTAGCACGGTGCTCCCATCAAGTGCTTATGATGGATTGCACGTACAAAACTAACAAGTATGAGCTCCCGGTTTTGAATGTTGTAGGCCAAACTTCTACCAAGTCCCCGTTTAGTGTTGCCTTTTGCTTCTTGAGAAACGAGCCCGAAGAAAGCTATGTGTGGGCATTGGAACAAATTAAATTATTCTACGTTGAAGGATATATACCCATAAGGTAATTATCACCGACAAAGAACAAGGCTTGATGAATGCCATTGCAAGGGTATTCCCAGATGCTCATCATCTTCTTTGCACGTTCCACTTGTGGAACAATATTCAAACCAAGTGCAAAACGATTATTCGGCCAACAAAGAAAAGCGAGATGGACATAATTAAGAAATTGCCGGATGCTGAACAAGAAAAGGCCAAAGAAAAATTCGAGGAGGACGACAAGTTGGCGGAACTAAAATGGGCTAGTTTCCAAACTGAATGGGACGGTTTGACATGGTCTATCACCAAAGAAGTTTACGAAGAAAATGTTGGTTTGTTTTGGTTGCATTGGAGTGGATATCCAATAGTGTTGAAGTATTTGTTGGAGAAATGGTTGGATCCGCACAAAGAAATGTTTGTAGCGGCGTTCACAAACCAATATAGGCTCTTTGACAACCAAGCTACAAGTACCGTGGAGTCATCTCACAACCGAATGAAGATTGTGATGGTGGGTTTGTTACGGTCTTCGAAGCGATGCACGATTATTTTCTCCGTGACCTTGATAGAGTTAAGGAATCTTTTGACAAAAGCCTTTCTAGAAAACATGTCAGCTATAAAGACGAACCATTGCTCCAAAATATTTCTTATAAGGTGTCGCATTGTGCGATTGAGAAGATAATGTACGAAGTAAAGCACTATAGATTGGGAAACTTACACGGAGAACAAGAGTGTGTTTGTCATAACATGTCAATTTTGGGACTTCCCTGCCGGCATATGATGCCCAAGTACGAAGGAGAAGGTGCGATCCCAATTCAAGATATTGATCCGTTTTGGCAACAATTGTCTTTCGATGAACCCATCGTCGAGCAAGATTTTGGTGCATCGTTTGCCGACACCCACGTTGGAAAGGCTCTAGCCAAGAAATACGGAACATTAAATCAGGCGCAAAGGCAAATTTGGTTGACTAAGTTGAGTTACTTCGTGTTTCCGCACACAAGGTACGGTGTCAAGGAACCAATTAGAGGGAAGAGAAAAGGTAGGCCTTCTACCAAAGAATCGAGGGCCGTGGGACGCAAAAAAGCTAGGGAATTGCATGACGAATTAAAGAAAAGAAACCCTTCTGCATTTGAGCATTTGCAAGAGGAATATGAAGCAGAGGATGAGAAGGAGGATGATGTTCAACGAAAAAGAAGTCAAACGGAACAAGGGGGACCAAGTCTAGTAGATATTAAAGGAAAAGTCCGCTGCTCGGCTTCATCACGTTGCGCATCCTCGGCTTCATCATGTGTCTCTTCATCCGATGGTTGCGGCTCTCTTTTAGTAGTACTCACATCTCTTGTAGCGCCTCTTGTAGCGGCTCTACTCCTCTTTAAAGTCCGCTGCACATCCTCGGCTTCATGATGAAGCTCCCTAATCTTGGCTTGGAGTTGGTCATGCGTCCTCACATCAATTGTGCTTAGGCATGGATTCAGGCATCCTCACATCAAAGGCTTTCCCTAATCGGTGCATAGAGCTTTATACGTCACTAGCTTCTAGCTATGCGTGATTCTATGAAACCCGCGTACTGGGGCTTACATTTTTACAGGGGCTTGGGCTTTGTGTATGAGTATAAAATAGGATTATTAGATATAAATTTTAAAAAATTTATATCTATTATATTTTTATAATGGTTAAACTATCTATATTTAGTTAATAATAAATAATCTAATTAACTAATAAATTAATAAAATAATATTATATTTAGTTAAATTATATTAGATTTTTATATATTTGTTTTGGTGAGAAGAAAAAGTAGAAGAAAAAATAAAAGAAAAAAAAGAAAACTTTTTGGAGATATTTGGAAAAACCTAGATTTTGATTCACTTAACCAAAATGAGTGATTCCAGTGAGAATTTGAGATGGGTGAATCCTTGTATGATAACCAAACCAAATTTTATATACCCACTGAAGGAGACCCATCTATGGCTGATTTCTTGGATGGTAAAGAGTTTCTAACACAAAATGGTGATGGTGAACTACAACCAAGTGAAGAAAAAAGCCGTCAAAGTGAAGATTCAATGGCCGAGAATAGTCAGGTATACCTCTAACTTAAACTCATGGCCTTTTTATTGCTCAAAAAATTATGTAAAAAAGATTAAATTTTTTTGTGATTCAGGCGAGTTTACGGTTAGATTTTCATCTCGAACTCAACTGTAAGATATATTTATGGTTAGGTTTCGATGAATACCTAACGTAAGTGGACATTAATTAATGTGGGGAAAATCCAATCGTAACTATTTTACGGTTGGGTTTTTGAGCATCGAACCCAACCATAGCTCATTATTTGCATGAGTATTTATTGTTAAAATATGTTTGGGTCATAAAAACCCTTCACGTGAGTTGCTGTTCGGATTTAAAATAATTACATCACCTTTACAGTAATTAGTTAGATGTACCAAATTACCATAACCTCCTTGGGTGATGTTCACTTCTGACCGACGGCTAAGATTTTTTCACAACCATCCAACAGATCCGAGCCTTAGGGCTTTGGACATTGGTAATTCTGGGAGGGACACTTGGCGCATCACGATTACCTAAAATATTTTTAGATCATAAAAACCCTCACGTGAGTGGATGTTCGGATATAAAATAATTATACCACTTTTACGCCAATTATTCTTACAAAACTTGGTATAAAAAACCAAGGTGAACAAACTTACCATGCATAAAATCCTCCCATATTATCTTTTATAAAGAAAAACCATTTTCATTAAAAATGAGACAAAAACCCCATTTCACTTAATACTAATTAAATTTAGACTTTAATTATTTTCAATATACCCGAATTGCCCTTCCTATATAATCTATAAGTTTTAAATGGAAACAAAACTTAAAACCAAATCTTCTCTAAAACTCGGATGAGAGAATTCACATATCTTCTCCAAATTCGGCTAGGGTTTTTGGTGTTGAAGAATTGAAGAATTGTGTTCGTTTTTGGTGTTGTTTAATTGAAGATATCTTCTTCAAATCAAATTCTGCTGTGTAAGTGAAGATTTGAGTTCGTTTTTGGTGTTGTTTAATTGAAGAACATAAATTCTAGCTTCGATTCATCTCAAACAGTTTCAAATCCATTAATTATTTGAAGAACCGAGTTCCTATTTGTTTAAGTGAAGAACAGAAACTCAGCTTCAGTTGTATTTCATCAGGTAAGTTTAATTTTCGATTATCATACTTTTGAAGAACCAAACTCAAAATTGTATTCATTTCTGTTCAAGTGAAGATCAGGAACTGTAACTTCAAATTGTTTGTTTTATTGATTTTGGTTTTTATTTGATTATCATACTTTTGAAGAACCAAACTCAAAATTGTATTCGTTTCTGTTCAAGTGAAGATCAGGAACTGTAACTTCAAATTGTTTGTTTTTTGAAGATTCCTACTGTATTTTCAGTTTTTTCTTTCAATTTTGATCATATTCTCATCCGGTTCAAGCTTTTGTATTAGTTCAATCATTCCTCTGAAACTGAAATCCAACTTTCAAATGTTGTTGTTGGTGTTGTTGTTTATATTCACAAACAAGTGAAACCGTTTTTGGTTTCATACTTTTTCATGTATATAATTGTAATCAGAGTTTGTTATGTTTTTGATGTTAATTTTCAAATGTTGTTGTTGGTGTTGTTGTTTATATTCAGTGAAACCGTTTTTGGTTTCATTCTTTTTTTGTGTATATTATTGGAACCACATTTTTGTATGTTGTTGATGTTAATTTTCAATTTTTGTTGGTGTTGTTGTTTATATACACATACAGTGAAACTTATTTTGGTTTCATACTTTTGTTTGTAGGTTATGAAATCACATTTTTGTTATGTTGTTGATGTTAATTTTTAATTTTTGTTGTGTTGTTCTTTTATATACACATACAGTGAAACTTATTTTGGTTTCATACTTTTTACTGTTGTTATGGAATCATATTTTTGCTATTTTGTTGATGTTAGTATTCAAATTTTGTTGTTTGTTGTTGTTTATATTCACATACAGTGAAACTTATTTCGGTTTCATACTTTTTCTTGTAGGTTATGGAATCTGTTCTCGCTGTTATATTTCACAAAGATGATACATTATCTTTTCGTATTGGTCTACAAGCATCTGTTTGTGATTTGAAGGGTAATATATGTTCAAGTTGGTGTCAATTCTCTTCTCTTTCTATTGAAATTTTCCACATAGTTTGTGATCAGCAAAAGGTTATCAATTCTGATTTTGATCTCCAATCTGTTGCTTTATTTATTTTGTTTAATAAGCTTCCATCTGTTGAGTTACATGTAAGGCATAGAGATGAGTCCTCTAGTTGTAGTTCAGAAATTTCAGCAATCATACCATATGAGCAGCCACGAAGTTTAGCTGATTATGATGTCTGTAATAAAGTTAAAGAACCGTTGAAGTCTGCGTATTGGTTTGGCCTTTTTCAGGGTGTCAATCAGGTGTTTAATGGAGGTGTTCAACAAATTCGTTCTGATTTATTGAAATATCATGCAGTATCTGGGTATTCATTTAAGATGACAAGGAATGAGAAGTTGAGGATTGGTGCATGTTGTTCTAAGAAGGAAGAAGATAAATGTGAATGGCATATATATGCTGTTTCTATTGATGGTGTTGAAGGTAGTCCTTTTATTATCAAGGAGTTAAATAAGAAGCATACTTGTTGTGGTGGAGTTGTAAACAGACCACATTTGTCGAAGAAACTTATTAGTAGCTTGATTCTTGAAGAGATTAAACAGAATCCAAAGAAGAAGACAAAGGATATTATGAATCAGTTTACAAGAGAGTACGACTTTGACATTAGTCGTTATTATGCATATGCAGGGAAGAGGCATGCATTGAATATTACATGGGGAGAGAACAAAAAATCTTTTATGTACTTGAAATGGTAAAACAACAAAATTGACTAAAACCAATCCTGGATCTCGTGTTGTTTTGGAAGTTGAAAATGGGACTCAAAAATTTCAGAGATTGTTTATCTGTTTCGGAGCATGCATTCGTGGATTCAATTACTGTCGTCCTTTGTTATTCCTTGATGCAGCCCATTTGAAGAGCAAATACCTTGGTCATATCATGGCAGCAACAGGTCTAACCGGGAATGACGGTAATTTTCTTAAACATTCTATTTTGTTTCACATCAGCGAAACCTATTTTTTTTACAGAAAAATGTAATTGATAGTATGAAACCTTATTCGGTTTCATTGTTTTTTATATGCTGAGACATTTTTTTTACAGAAAAATGTAGTTTAAACGGATGGAACCTTATTCGGTTTCATTGTTTTTTATATGCTGAGACATTTTTTCTACCGAAAAATGTAGTTTAAACGGATGAAACCTTATTCGGTTTCATTGTTTTTTATATGCTGAGACATTTTTTCTACAGAAAAATGTAGTTTAAACGGATGAAACCTTTTTCGGTTTCAGTGTTTTCTTATATGCTGAGATATTTTTTTTTCTGTTCTGTTTTTTCAGAAACCTATCCTTTTGCTTATGTTGTTGTTTCTTCGAGAATGACGCCAACTGGAAATGGTTTTTGGAGAATTTGAAGCAAGTACTTTCTTCTATGCGCAAAAAGCTTACTTTTGTTAGTGATCGATTTACTGGTTTGGTGAATCAAATCCCTGATGTATTCCCTGATGCTGCTCATGGTTGGTGGTATTGGCATATGAAGAACAATATCAATACATACTTGCCGAAGTCCAGTAAGGTTTATAACAATTATGTGCTTGGGTTGTTTGAAAAATGTGCGTATGCTAATACACATATAAAATTTTCATAGAACTGGGAGAATTTATTGCAGGTCAAAAATCAGAAGTTACAAGATTATCTGAGTAGAGCTCCGATTGATAAATGGGCAAGTTTTTATTTCCCGGGTCGTCGTTATGGTAGGTTGTGTTCGAATATTGCTGAGAGTTTCAATAGTTGGATCGTTGAAGAGCGAGAGAATCCTATAGCCATTATGGTTGATGAGATCAGAGTGAAGCTTATGAATCAAATGTGTGTACGTCGTGAGGAATGTGCAACATTATTGAAGTGGCGAGAAACTTTGTGTCCAGAGTTTGAAACTGAGTTGTACAACAACAAGATGCATGGCCGTGAATACACTGTCACCAAGTCATCGCAATATCTATTTGAAGTTCATTCTACATTAACACAAAAAGTCGATTTGGAAAGAAGAACATGTTCTTGCAACCGCTGGCGCATCAACGGTTTTCCTTGTTCCCATGCTATCCGTTGTATCATGCTAAATGAAGAAGACCCGTATAAGTATGTTGAATTCTATTTTACAGTAAAGTTCTACCGTGAATCCTATGCAAGACCAATCAATCCTGTTCCCACAGTTGAAAAGCCTACGGTTGTGTCTCCAAAATCTCTTGTCCTTGGTCCTGATGCTCTACCACAACCTGGTCGTCCAAGAAAGAAGAAGAGAATTCCTAATACAGGTTCAGTTCCTAATAAGAAGATGAGAACTTGTGGTAGCTGCCATGTTTTGAGTACCCATAACCGAAGGACATGCCCTGCACGGCAGATATGAATTTATTTTGACAACAATTCATTGACTTTTTCATTTTCATTTTTTGTTTACACTACTATATGTTTCAATCTTCATATTGTTTACAGTTAAAATTTCATTTTTGCTTCTGGTCTTTCATGTTTTTTTGTTTTTTCAGAGTTACAGGCTTTTTATAAGTTACAGGCCTGTAGTGTATGTTTTTTTATCTATAAAATGATGAAACTTTTTTCGGTTTCATAGTTTGTTTTCTTCTGGGTAAGATGAAATTTAAAAAGACTATGAAACCTTTTTCGGTTTCATAGTGTTTTTCTTTCTGGAATAAGATGAAAACAAAAATAAATGATGAAACCTTTTTCGGTTTCATAGTTTGTTTTCTTCTGGAGTAAGATGAAATTTAAAAAGACTATGAAACCTTTATCGGTTTCATAGTGTTTTTCTTTCTGGAATAAGCTGAAAATAAAAATAAATGATGAAACCTTTTTCGGTTTCATAGTTTTTTTTCTTCTGGAGTAAGATGAAATTTAAAAAGACTATGAAACCTTTTTCGGTTTCATAGTTTTTTTTATCTGTAGTAAGATGAAAACAAAAATAAATGATGAAACTTTTTTCGGTTTCATTGTTTTTTTTCACCTGTAATAAGATGAAACAGAAAATATTGATTAACATTTCTCATAAATCATACTGTAATAAGATGAAACAAATCATTCAAAAAGATTTTCATCCTTAAGAGTATTGATTGATCAAAAGAATGATTAATATTGAATAAGATTTTTTTTACGGAGAACTTGTATTGTATCATAAACTAATTGATTAACATTGTTGCAACCTAAGTTTCAACCCTCTTTCATGAACAGACAACCACCATGAGGTTTGACCATCAGTCTTCTTTTCTCTTCCACTTTAAGTTGCAATTTTGTCAAGGAGTATTAGTATTCAACTTTGTCAAGGAGTATCTTGCATGCGGCCTCATATTTTGCACCTTTTGTTTTATGTGCTCTTCGGATGAAAATTTTCTCTCAAAAGGCTCTTCATGTAATAGCAAACATGAAGTCCGCAATCATTCCTGAAATTAACAAAATAATATCTTTCAATTAAAAAATAAAAAAAAGGATTAAAATGAAGATATCACAATTTCTTTTAAAAGTACTTACACATCTTGTTGACAGCAGAAAGGGGTGTTCAAAATAAATTCTTTTGTTTGACTTGATGGGTCCAGGCAAAGCTTTGAAACATGTTTTCTTAATGCTGACACCATTCTTTCCTTCATGCTTTCAGCACTTTTTTTGCATTCATCTTCAATGGAGGCCATTGAGTTGTAATGAGAGAATTCTCCAGTCTCATTATCAAAGACTAACAATGTCCAGTGATATGTCTTTTCACCTATTTTTGTTATGATTGGAACGAAGACATATTATGGAGTGTAGTCCATTTTAACAATGAAAGCTTCAATCGCAGTGTTGAAACCTACTGTATATTCGGAGTGTAGTCCACTGCATCTACAAACCTTTTTAGGTTCCACTGCATCATGTTGGATCTGAGCTTCTTCATTAGCTGAAACCTTTTCAGGTTCCACTGCATCATTCTGCTCCTGGACTTCAACATGAGATGAAACCTCTTCAGGTTCCACTGCATCATGTTGATCTTGAAATTCTTCATGAGCTGAAACCTTTTCAGGTTCCACTGCATCATGTTGTTCTGTTTCTTCAAATGTATTCATTACCTGCAATATTTATTGATTTCAGAAAACAAAGTATAATAAATCAAATCAAATCAAATCAAAACAAAGTATAGTAAATTATCACCTCATCATTGTCAGACTTTTGTTCTCTATCTTCTTCAACCTCAACATTCACATCATCTTGTTCTACCATTGCATCCACAATTTTTATAGTATTGGTTATCAATTCCTCCATACCTTGTTCAGTGTATGAAATTGTTTCTGCTTCATCTCGCTTACGTTTCTTTCTCACTTAAGTCTTCCTCACTGGTTCTAGTTCTAACTTATCTTCAGCATCATATTTTGCGAGAATTGATTGATCTTCTTCCGAAAGCCCATTGTTACCGACGCTTGTAAGCTTTTCAATCAAAATTCTTACCCACTTATATTTTTCCTTGTATGTGGTATCTTCATTTCCAGTTTCAACACTCACTTCATTTCTTTCAACAACCAACTCTTCATTTCTTTCAGAACCAATATCTTCATTTCTTTCAACAACCATCTCATTATCCTCTTCATTTCTTTCACCACCAACATCTGCATTTTTCTCTTCATTTCCTTCACCATCTATGTACTCTTCAAACTGAATTTCCTCTTCATCTATACGCTGGACCAAACGTATTTCTTGTTCATTATATTCTAACATGAAGGATCCCTGTCGGTAACCCACATTCATCTGTGGAATACAAGTAAAATTATGATTAATAAGTTGGTACTAAATAAACTATGAAACCTTTTTTGGTTCCATAGTTTTGCTTTTTCATCTTGAATAAGGTGCAGACATTAAAAATTATAAACAAACAAGAACTGTTGTTGCTTTTACCTTGGAGAAAATTTCTGGTTTGTTTGAGAGATCATCCAAATTATTCACCACTTGCTTGCTTATTTCATCAAGGTTCCATCTAGCAAACCTTGCGTACCTTTCGCTCTCATCTTCTCTCAAAGTGATGTTTGTCATCTCAGCAAATCAATACTGTAAAAAATCAATACACAATTCAACATTTAAATTAGTAATCAAACTTGGGAAAAATAAAAAGCAAACATTTTATGAATCAAAAGAAACAAAAATTAACTTACCAGTGGGTAAATGACGCAACCTGATACATCATCAACTTCTTCAGCTTTAATTATAGACTCAATTAGATTTTCATGCAAAACATCAGGCCAACACACTTTATTCATCTCAAATACTTGGTACAAGTATTTTGATGTCAGATTCTGCCCACCTTTGTTGGGGACAAATATCGAAACCAAGAGATAGAGTATGAATAGCTTGACGAAGTCTTCAGCTTTGGTTTCATCTGCTGCTGTTTCCATCATAGCTATGACAGTATCAGTTTTCCTCATCTTCTTAGCTCATTTAAAATACTCAACTTGAAACATGTTCACCTTTTTCTTCAGCTCAACATCTTGGTGTATATCTACATTCTTCATCATTTGTAGACCAAAGATGACAGCGAACTGTTCAGGTGTTGTCCGTAGTATCATATTCCTTGCTCTCATCAATTTGAAACAATCTGGTTTATCACCCTTTACACTTCTATAAAATGACCCTAAGATCATCTGAACTGCTCTTGTTGTTTTCTTTAATTTTTCTGCTTGAAGGGTATGATAGACACATTTTAGTGTCTAAATTGCACCTTAATTTCTAGTGAGTTAGTATTCGATTGTGTGTCTATTACGTGTTTTTATGCTTTTGTAGGTACATTAGAAGAATAAAGATTTGTGAAAAAAATTGGCTCAAAAAGTGTTCAAAGCACCCGGGAAAATGGATCAAGGCACCCACACTTTGGATTGGGGCACCCTTGGATCGGGATGAGCTGGATCGGACCAACTCAGCGGGTCAACTCGGCCCAGTCAACTCGGTCAAAGTCAGTTGACCGAGTCAAAGCTTCATCGAGTCAAAGCTTCATCGGCAGCAGAATTTTGATCCAGATTTTTTAGCGATTTCATCACAAATTGATAAGTACCCAATCTAATTAAAGGTTCGTATAATCGATTAGAAGCTCTAGAAGCCGAAGATAAGGGCTAG
>JAJJMC010017500.1:1385527-1406018 GCA_023531435.1 Papaver californicum
AACATTGTTGGTCACAAACATACACAGAATAGGATGAAACCTTTTTGGGTTCCATCATAATACCAAATAAGTAAAAAAACCACCAACATTGTTGGTCACAAACATACACAGATTAGGATGAAACCTTTTTGGGTTCCATCACAATACCAATTAAGTAAAAAACCACCAACATTGTTGGTCACAAACATACACAGATTAGGATGAAACCTTTTTGGGTTCCATCATAATACCAATTAAGTAAAAAACCACGAACATTTGTTGGTCACAAACATACACAGATTAGGATGAAACCTTTTTGGGTTCCATCATAATACCAATTAAGTAAAAAACCTCCAACATTGTTAGTCACAACCACACACGGAATATGATGAAACCTATTTCGGTTCCAACACAATAATTTAGGTTAAAACAGATGAAATCTAAACGTTGAAACAAATGAAAATCAATGAAACCTAGTAACTGAAACCTAACTATGAAACCTGTAATTTCGAAAGAGATGAAACCTTATTAACCAAATACATCGACGAAACCAAAATCAGGAAACTAAAAATCATAAACATGCAGAATATGATGAAACCTTATTTACCAAATGCATTTTGATTTTCAACCATAAAGAATCACATAATATGATGAAACTATAAACTTTAATTTACCTTTCGTAGATTGTTGTTTCTTAACTGGTGTATTTAGTTTTTTCTTCATCTTGTTGTCTTGTTTCTTCACCATGTTTAATGATCTTCAGTGATTTTCTTAGGTTTAAACTGTGACAGAATTGAATAGAAACTTCAGGTAGATTATGATGAGTTAAAAATAGAAGACTCAATTCTACTGTTGATGATCAACAATCGTTTTAGAATCAGAAATTTAGGTTGATTACGACTCAAGTTCTACTGTTGATGATGATTTAAGTGATGACTTTTGTTTCACGGAGATTAATATGATGATTTTGATATGATTTTTGATGACGATGATGTTGGTTCAAGGTTTTTCTTTGATGATCTTTGCTTCAGGTGTTCAGGTGTGAATTTTGTTTTTGGTAGATGATAGAAGTTAAGAGGGAAAAAATGGCGTTAATGGCGTTAAATGAAGGTGGGCGTGCGTAGTGGGCGTGATGGGCGTTAATAGGTTCTGAAGTTGGGCTGAATAATAAGCAAAGGTAATATGGACAGTTAGTTTATAATGAGTTTTTTGTGTCAAATTTATTTTGTTGGGTTATTTAGTTGAATAGTGACACCTTTGGGCTTATAACCCATGACCTATTATTCTTATTCTTCTTCTTTCTAGAGGTCAGTGTTTTTTTCATCATCTAAAGCTGCTTTTTAACTGTGTTCTTCTCTACATATTTGTTTTTATTTCTTCTTTTTAGGCTAATTTTATCCATTTGCGGTTGATCTTTCAGTAAATTAAAATTACCTTTTCATTGAATCTAAAATCATTGACTTTTTGCTTACAAAATTAAGGATTTTCTTTTTTTTGTGATGTGTATACTGGGTTGGTAGAAGCTTATCGAAATAGTTTTCATGATTTTGAATCACGGGGTGTTTTTTTGTGATTTATAATAATGGGTTTTTGTTAAATTCTCAGATTTAAAAAAAAAATTGTATTAAAGATGTTCTCTATGTTATATAATAATGAATTTGGTGTGATATATGTAATATGATGGAATAAATCATTATTATTGGGATTTAGATTAGATTGAATGATAAGTTTTCATAATATTTTTTGTGGACAGAAGGAAGATTCTGGTGGTGGTGGTGAGGCATAATTTGTAATTTGGTTGATTATGTCATAAAATGAAGAATCAAGTCATAGCCCAGGTTGGACCGCAGCATTTTTCATGCAAACAACTGAAGAAGTTGCAAGAGTTGTTGTAGATGCAGCTACTGGTGTTAATAACCCTGTTCGTTTACCACGTACATCCGTTGTTTTTTCATCTAAAGATGATAATAATAGCCAACTACAGAAATTACAGCGGCAGGTTACTAAAGTATTAAAGGGATGGTCACCAGGGTGGGTAGGTTAAGCACATTATTTTTCTTATCTGTAATTTTTATTTCTATTATTATTATTATTATTATTACCTATGACCATTTTTTTTAATTCTGATATGTTAGGGTTTGTTATCTATACAAATAAAAGAGATATTATATGATGTGATCTATGATTTCTCTGCCATAGGATGGTCTCTTTTGGAGTCGAGGAATTTGCAGACAGATATGGAGCCTTGAAGCCATCTCAGTTTGTTGACATGGTATCTCTAACGGGTGACAAAACTGATAATATTCCAGGTTTTTTAACCTTCTATCATATCTCAAAATTAGATTAGAAGCTCTATGCTGCTGCTTTGTCTATTAAGGACTCAGTGTAGGTTTTTATGTTCTTCTTTACATCTTGCTGTACTCAACCTTTTTGATGCTCATTAAACTAACCAAACTGTCTTTACGATGCAGAAGTTAATGGTATTGAAGATGCAGATGCTCTGAAATTAATTGTTAAATTTGGTATATTCCCTTTTCGTTTCTTTGAAAACCCAAGATGGTTTCTGCTCAATGAATATAGTTTTGTCAAAAGGGTTACTCATGATTAAATAAATTCTCAGGTACTTTGGAGAATTTGCTTAAATGTGACGGTCATGTAGAGGAGGAATACATTAAAAAGGTAACCTTCACAATGTTGCATGGCATGTTCATAATCGAGCTATAGGCCCATTCTTGCATGAACCCAATCATTGATTTTCTTTCCTTGAACTATTTTGGATCTTTGCATCCTGTAAATATCAACATATTCCTCAATTTGCAGTTTGAGGTAGAAGTTAATTGAAAAAAACCTTCACAAAAGAATTGAAACCATTAGACTGTTTCCATAAGCATATGTTGTCTCATTTTGTTGTTTTTTTCCTTATGATTCATTTTTTATAGAATACTTCTAAGTCTGTTATATTTGGTATTTACATTAGTCTCAATGGGACCTAGGCAGTATTCAACTCAATTTCTTAATACATTATTGTCGCTAATGCTTGATTCCTTGATGGTTTACATTGTTGTTAGTTTTTTGTTTTCATTAAATCTTGCAACTAATTACGAATATAACATAAATGGTAGACTGAAAAACATTGCTTCCACGTCATTGAAGCTTAAAATGGTGGGGTAGTAGCCAAATTGTAGAATCACATTACATGGACCTTTTCATTGTAACCAAATGGATATTTTAACCGACCCTTGATTTTCCTTGAAAAGTAAGTGTCGGTCTGATTAGGAAAGGAGTAGTGAAATTATTCTTTATGAGAGGGAGGTTGTCTTTAAAAGTTTTTGATCTGTGCAACTGTTTGACAAAAAATAATGGGACGAGGAAGTCTGCTTTTTTTTGTTGGTGGGTTTGTTTCCATTCTTGGTTGTAGCAGCAGAAATGAATACCCAGGATTGTATGTGTACCTATTGTGAATCTTTTTCGCTCTCGCTAATTTCTTTTTTTGTCTAGATAACTCTATATAAATTTGTGTGCAATTGAAATGTATGTAAGCCCTTTGAATTTGGTTTGTTAAGCCGAAATTTTAACTAACTAGCTAACCGCTGACATTTTTATCTTACTTACTATGGCCATGCACTAACATCTTTATCAGATTGTGCGAAATTAGGTTTGTTTCTTTAATTTAGTTCGCTTTTGATTGATAGAACAAAATTCCTTGATTGGTCTTCATGATATGTGTGTTTTATTGATTTGATGCAGTTGCAATTCTGAGATCCTTCAAGACCCAGTGGGAGAACATTCCACCCAACTGGGTCGGTTCAGATCCTTGCCAAGGTTGGGATGGGATGTTCTCGGTTCAGATCCTTGCCAAGGTTGGGATGGAATTATATGCAGTAATTCACGTGTTACTGCCGTTTAAGGTTAGAGTCCAGTTTAACCAGGTTTGGTTGGATTGATGCCAGACTTCAGAGAACAAAAGGAAACATGGAAGAAAGAAGGTTGTTGAGTAAAAGAAGTTGAAAAATTGAATGGGTTATCTTGAATCGAATGTATATTGCAGGGAAGGAGAGTTTAGAATCACCAACAATTCTTGCCTGAATCACCAAACAGAAATGCACAGAAGATGTTCGTACAAATGCTTGACCGAACAGTTCTTGAATCAAGTTGTTCAGCTGTTAGCCATGGGCCTGGTGGATGTTTGCAAGGGGGTTAGTGAGAAATTAGAATTCAATAAGGCATGGAACATTGGGTTTGAGCTGGATTGGTAGTTGGCAGCAAAGTTGTTCGAGTTTGTGGAGATTTCAACAAGATGTTAGGCCGAGAAGTTAGGGAAGAAGAGATGGTATTTATGCCGTATGATTGATAATGAATGGTGGCTGATTAGGAAGAGTTTTAGAAGTTGATACGAACAATCACCACTTCCATCAGCACCTTCACAACTAAGTCTTGATCAAGTCCACCCCACCTTCACTGCACCATCCCATACAGACCACTACTTTGCATCCACCAGCACCTTCTCTCTAACTACAACATCATAGCAAATTTGGCTGAAATTTGACGGAGTTAAGTATCAATGAATGATCTGAAACTGAGAAACAATCAAGTGGACTTAGAGATGAACCAGGTGCGATTGAATTCGACCTTAATGATGGCAGGTCAAACTTCTATTAATTATTCTTTAACCTCTTATTTGCATTAGCAAAATTCTTTCTTTAACTTCTCTCTCATTTTGCTGTCTCCAGATCTTTACACCTTTTATGGAGTTTGTTCCTAAAAAGCCAACCAAAGAACAAAATGAGATTTCTTATGAAATGATGCCAAGTAGAGGTGATGAGCAGGTAAACTATTCAATACACGTGTCAAGAAACGCATTCAAGGATGCCTACGGGAGACTTTGTCCAGTACAAGCCGGTGGACACGAGTGTGGTTTTCTTGCCTGTTCTGCCTAGATTGGTAACTATAATTGTGAACTCCATTTATCTATCTATAACTGAATCAGGCCCAAAACCTATTTCCCTAGATAATTAGCTGGGTACATGAGCATGGAAACTGAACTTATTGGTGATTGTTTGTCTTTGTCTTGCGATGTGTAAATTATATATTGCTCTTTGTACTCCTTGATTACATGATTGGGCTTGATAAGAACTAAGAATTTTTAACTGGCACTAAAAGATAAGGAATAGCGATTGACACCCATTTTATTGATGTAAATTCTTTTTTCGTGTGTGTGTGCAGGTAATGGAACAGTGTGTGGGTAGATTGGATATGGCCATGTTCAATGACATTCTCCGTGAATCAGCTGATGATAGCCCAACATATCCTGTCTCTGATCCCTTAATTTAATTTATGTTTTTATTAGCAACTAATTTTGAATATTTTTGAAATCCCGTCGTTGATTAGTTTGGTATTAGATTGTATAGCATTATGTGAAAGAAGTGACGGTGCGAGTCTGTATATAGTCAAAAACTCACAACACTTTTGGCCTACCATGCTTTACCTCAACATATTAATGTTGTAGTTCCCTGCTCCTGAACAACATAGCTGTTCTGACCATGATGGGAGATTCAAGGCCACAAAGGGTTAGAGTGCTAAAGCTATTGAAGCAACAAATATATGGACAACATCTTTAGTTCCTTTTGGCTATAGGCTTTTTAAAATATTTTTTTATGGATCATATTTTTCAACCAGTTCTCATGTTCTCTAATTTTTCTTTCTTAACGTTAACCACGTCATTGTCACCATATATCTGGTACAGAAATATTGTGCTTACCCTCGGTTTTGTGTTAGAAAAAAGATTATTGGACATCCTATGTCAGTTTCCACTTTTGATTCTTGTGGTTGCTTACCAGTTTACCCTTAATTCCTGAAACAGAGGAATTTGGAACCCAGAGTTTCTCTGTTACAAGAATCCCCTGGCTATTCCCTGGTGCTTACACCCCTATATTTGTGGTTAAAAACTATCTAAAGCATGTTTCACATTCTGATGAAACAATCTTTCAAATGGGCTTGCCCAGGGCAAAAGATTGCTGGACCATTTTTTATTACCAGTTTGAATTTAATTCTCTATTTGCTTTGATCCCTATTTACTGCTTACATGCTTAAAGCAGACTTCCTAAATCTCTTTTTGTTAGTTATTGGTTGTCAGATTCTCTATTTTGTTGTAATGCAGTCTAGGAAGCACTGACACGAGTACAGAGGACACAAAAACACAGCATTTTCTCAGATAATTAGGATGCGGACACGTTATGAAATAAACGATATTTTGTAGGATTGCAAAGAACATAGTTGTCTTCAATAAAAACTGTATTGATGAGTTTTGCAATAACAGAATTTAGGAACTATTGTTGTTGTTGAGTGTGAGTTATATATTACTACGCAGCAGCGGGGATGTTTTGCTGATTATTGTTTAATTGTTTTTACTCTATTTTTTACAAATACACTGGATGTTGTCCTTCTGAGTAGTACAACAAACAATAGCTATAGTGTGGTCATGTTCAATCTTGCTATTGAACCTGAAGAATAAGCCAATTCTACTTTTACACTTACATTAAGGATAATAAGAATCTATCACATTTTCCGCCTCACTAAATGGAGGCTAATCCCCATCGTGCGTAGTACGGATTAGATACTATTTTATTTTTAATATTGTTTAATTCTATTTACATTAACTTAGAATTATCGGCTATTTAATAAGGTTACATGAATAAATCTTTTTTAGTTGTATAGATCTTATTTTAACTGTTAATCTATTGGATACTAATTATAGAGTACTGATGTTGGTAATCTTATGAGCTACTTACTGATTTCAAAGGTTGATATATTTTTTTAAAAGTATTTCTTATAATCTCTAACACTTTAAACGGTACGTCATTGGTGAATTTGGTTCCAATTGTTAATCTACTAAATGATATTGGTGTTTTCATTATATACTGCAGTTGTTAATTGGGACCCTTTCTAGGACAGGTATGGGGCGAAGCCCCGTTTCACAAAATGGGGCCCGATTCCCATTGTACGCGGTGCGTAGCATGAGTTAAATACTATATTTAATAAGGTTTACATGTATTAACTTTTTTTTATGAAATATTGGTGTTTTCATTATATATTGCACTTGTTAATTGAGACCTTTTCTGGGAAGGATGCAGGGCGAAGCCCCGTCTCACCAAATGGGGGTCAATTCTCATTGTACGTGGTGTGTAGCACGGTTTAAATACTATTTTACTTTTAATAGGGTTTACATGTATTAGTTTTTTTATGAAATAAATATTGGTGTTTTCATTATACATTGCAGTTGTTAATTGAGAATCCTTCTAGGACGGGAGCGGGACGAAGCCCGCCTCACCAAATAGGGTCAATTTCCGTGCCCGGTGCGTTACAAGGGTCAAATATTATTTTACTTATAACATTGCTTAGTTCTGTTCATGCTAACTTAGAATTATCGAATATTTAATAGGGTTTACATGCATTAGTTTTTTTTTATGAAATATTGGTGTTTTCACTATACACTGTAGTTGTTAATTGAGACTCTTTCTGGGAAGGGTGCAGGGTAAAGCCCCGCTTCTCCAAATGAAGATTAATTCCCATCGTACCCGGTGCATGGCACCAGTTAAATACTATTTTACTTTTAACATTACTTAGTTCTATTCATATTAACTTAGAATTATTGACTATTTAATAAGGTTTATATATATTAGTTCTTTTTAGTTGCATAGATTTCATTTTAGTTATTAATCTACTGGATACTAATATGGTTGTTTATCGGAACTCTCACAAGGATGGGTGTGGGGTGAGGCTCCGCCTCAATGAACATGACAAAACATCGTAAACCATTTGTAGCAGACCGAAACTAAACAATGTAAACCTTATGCGAGACCTAACTGATTTTGATACCAAAATGATTTACATATTCCTACCCAATACGTAGCACGGGCACAAATCTAATGTAGTAGTAAATAACTAGTGTTGAATTTAAACAAATAATAATAGGAGGAATGTGCACCCATGGTTTAGTGGTGATGCACAAAATTACATTCGTTTTTCATGATAACTATTGTTTGAAAGGCCTTTTTAGATGGCATATTTGACATGACATCACTATCCCCCGCTTCAGGATCATTTTTATCATCATTAAGAATATTTCTTATTAATGACATGTAATTTCTTTATCTGTAGTTGATTAAATAATCGTATCATTTATAGTTCAAAAAAAAAGTTCGACATTCACATTTTTATTGCATAAATTAGAAGTGAACCAGTTAATCGTTTGATATCTTGTAGAATTGACCAACGTTTGGTTCATGAACATCATTTTCTTCTTCTAGGACTGAATCTAGACTATTTCTGCACAACGGATAGTCTTCAAATTTCTATATCGATACTTTCAATTTAAATAAATGAAAAAAATATTTCTAACAAGTATGATACTATTTTAAGAGATATGCTAGAGCTTAAGGCAGTGAATCTCGGTAATGCTATCTCTGACAAGTATATTGCTTGGCGACTTAATAAGCGAAAGGTTTACGCGTGGCATTAAATCTTAGCTAGAGTTTTACTTAATAAGCTGTAAAGCTCACAAATGTTTATTCCTCCAAGTATGATTGCTTAAGTATCAAGCTGTGTGATGTTTAGTAATAATAGCTTGAGAATCAAGCAGTTTTTCAAGGAAACAACTTAGCTTTGATATTAAGCCGATCTCAAGGTTACTTCGTTAACAATAATGTTACATTCTATTGCATTTGACATCGCCTGGTTTCTAAGCTGACTTCTACGCTTTCTCCATTACAAATAGAGAGCTTGTGAAAAAGAGAAAACTTGCACATGGGCTCCATATGATAACTGGATCTTCAATTGTTGGTTTGGAGGTTATGTGTGTAAAATGTTTCCATGAGTATGCTGCACTTCTCTTTTTAGGGCGGCCGATCTAGAATTGTGAAGTGGGACGTTACAGAAAGATGTGTGCTTTGATGTTACAGGGGTTTCCCCTTTTGCCAGCAGCGAGAGAGTTGCTTTTACACCAGGGAATGCTATCTCCAATGCCGTTACCCGCAAGCAAAACAAATATTTGGTCAAATGTAGTGACCATGAATACGGTTTAGGTGTGTTTGCTTTTACGACCCTAGGTGAGCTGGGAGAGGATGCAATGGCCTTTATGACAAGGTTGCAGAATTGCACAGCTAGTCATGATTACAATTACAAAATTGACAATTCTCTTTTCTTTAGACTAGGCATTTCTATTCAAAAAGGTGTAGGGGCTCACCTGGTGACTAGGCTACCTACCAACTCAATGTAACAGCTTTTCTCCCTCTAATAAAAGTTATTTTATAATAATAATAATAATATTATTATTATTTGTTATTTTTAAATTTCTTTCGTCCTTTTTCTAATAATAATAATAATCATTCGTGATAATTTCATAATAATAATAATAATACTTAATTTTTTTTTAAAAGCAGTTTCTTACTTGGTTGGACAAAGCGTGAATTTACGCATTTCATACTTTTGTGTTATATTATTATGAACTTATTATTATATATTTTATTTAACGGTTAAAATCCTAAAATCCTGATTATAAACTAGAGGCCAACCTCTGGATTAGACGGATTCGATGCCTCACACTTTGCTAGCCTGTACATCGATTCCCGGACCACTTTTCTGAATTTTAGACCAATGCTTCTCTTGGAACCCAACTTTCCTGATTGGGTGACGGCTTCATAAAATAATTATTCCAAATATATTATCATTTTAGAAGATTTTTATTAAAGGGAGAGCAAAATATGATCCGAGGAATACAAAAATTATAGTCAATTCACTAACTAAAATCAACCCTATATATATATTTCTAACTTGGTCTAAACTATCCTTACTAGCCACACACGTTTTTCACACATGTTTGAAACTCTTTCCATAGTCTTCTTCTTGTCCTCTTTTCGTCGTCTTCTTCTTGTCCTGAACCCTAGAAAATTTATCTTAGATTTCCGTTGCAACCAAAGAATAATTACAGAAAGGGAAAATATGATCAATCATCTATGTTATTATACGTGAAACTAACTCATCAAATTTTGGTTACGGACTTTGCACCGTATCTTTTTGTAGAGAAGCTTCATATTCAAATGGTAAATTGGTAATGGAAGCGTGGGTTTGCAATCCGGACATTGTCGCCGCATAATGAGCACTAACATGCTTAACAAAGCTTGCACCAAACACTATTCCTAAACACCAATATTTCCAAATGATATATCAACAACCAACAGATATGCTAAAATCAAATCTAACCATCATAGATGTTTGCTGCCAACTGAACATTTTCAGAATGTAATGATCCCGAGCCAAGTCCCACATTTCTGATTAATGTGTCCACAAACTTAGAAATCAAACGTCCTTTTGCCTATATAGGATAACCAGGGAAGAAATCAAACGTTCTTTTACTTAGATTATAACTTGTTCCAAAGTAAGCCTACCATGTTATAATAAACCCTCGATGGCATAATAATATCAACAGACACCATTATCGGTTCAAAGTTATGATTTATGGTTTTCCATGAAAGAAGAAAACAATGTCAATGAACATGTCCCAAGGGTTTGAGTGATTAGTATGGATATTTTAGACCAAAATGGAAAAATATATTGAGTTGATTCTAGTTATTGAGTTGACTACGATTTTTGCACTGTTCGGATCATATTTTGCTCTCCCTCTAATAAAAATCTTTTAGAAACTTAAGAAATATGTTGGGTTTCTTCCGTGGATTTTCAACGGTATCTACAGTGGCGACTTCATTGGGGACATTGAGAATCTAACTTGAAATATAATTGGGATTTTAGGGTTTTGATTTGTGATAAGTGCATATTTTACATATTTAGAGTGTCAATTTCATGCTGATATTTGCTAGGTTTCTTGTAAATTATTGTATATTACATTTGATTTTGTTTATTTATCTTTTAGTAGGTAAAATCATCCAAAAGAAATCAATTGGCACTTAATTGTGCAAGAAAAGAAGCGCTACAAGTGAAGAAGGGCCAAATACCAAGTGGAACTTGTCCAAATCCAGTTTTTCTTGTCATTATCTCGTAGAGAATTGAATTTAGGAAGCCAACCGTAAGAATGAAGTCATTCCGACTTTGTTCGAAGAAGTTATGAGCAAAACGAGAACTAAGAATAAAATGTTCATTTCAAGGGATTATTGGCACTCTGTCGTACGCTAAGGGGCAGCTGAGATTTGATTGTTAAAGGCACCTTCTCATTTGCTCAGGGCTGCCAGTTTTTGAATAATGTTAAAGGCGCCAGCAAGAATTGATCGGGGCCACCTCATTCTTCTCTCCTTTCTGACCAGCGGAATTAGGTTTATCTCCGGTGATTCTGTGAGAGGCTGGTATCATAGACGTGATGGATTAAGGTTATCAGTTGAGAAGAGAGCTTGACAGCAACGAAGAAGAAGTTTAATGTTAAATGCCATTGATTGATCATGGTAGAGATGGCTGTCAAGTGAACCTGATTTCGAAGTTTGAAGGGTACATCGAGCTAACGAAACTGGTAGAAGGCATGAGTGATGACCGAGGTTAAATTTGAGAAGAGAAAATCAAGAATATCTCAATCTGCCATTAATGGCCGAAGTTGAGTTCGATGACAGTTGTGATGAACTCGAGTTCCTGATGATAGCTATAGAGTTGCGACATTGATGGCAGTGATAATGCAAGTGAAGATGATCGTGATTGATGAGATTAATGGTGGTTGTTATTCATGGAAGTGATGATGATAGGTGAGGAAGTTTGAAGTGATGATTAATTGGCAGTTCGATGGAGAGTCAATGGGTGCTGGCAGAGAATTAATGTGAGTTATGGGTTATTCGTGATGGAGCTATTGCTGCCATTAATGGTTGATGGTTGCTGCCAGCGTAATGAAGAAGAATGGTGATCGAAATGGGACTTGACAGTCATGATTGATAATTGAAGGAGGATATTGATGATTGATGGTCGCTGCCATTGATGAGGGTGAAGTTCGAAGTCTATGGTGGAGCTCGAGTCCATGGTTTCTGTTGGTTGTTCACAACAATATTAGTGGCAGTTGAGCAGTTAAAAAGATGGAGCTTGAGCTTGTAATGAATAAGGCAGAGAAGAAGAGACTCGAGTTCGAGGCTAATGTGGAGAGATATGGCTCGAGTCGATGATAATGGGTTGTTGCCCAAGATAAGGATGGGAGCAGTTTAACCTGAGTTTAAAAAAGACAGGGAACTTGAGTACGAGTTGTTCGAAGATTTAAAAGAAGTTTCTTGCCGGAAAACTAGTTAGGAAGTGTTTTTCTTGCTGCCGTTCAATTCAGATGAAGGGTGGGGATTGAAGACGTGTTTTAGCCGTGTGTTAGAGTTTGAGATAAACAAGTAAACTTTGGGTCCTAATCCGATTAGAAAATATAGGGATTAAAGCCTATAAAAGGTGCACAAAAGCTACAGAACGGGATATACCTACCTGGCTACCTCCCACACATCTGTTTTCCGCCTCCAATTCAGATAGGAGCTTTTGCTCCTCTCCATCCCATATTCCACCTTCACGGTTCAACGTCACATGCTCCTGCAGCTTGGTCTTAGTATGCTGTTTTTGGTTTGAGTCTTTTGTTTGTTTTCTTTTTATTTATTATGAACTTCGTTATTATGGTTAGCTAATTTTTTATTTGATTACGAATAATTTTAATATCCCGAACGTGAAATTTTAATAGTTATTTTAATTTATTTGATATTTTTAATTACTTATAGATTGTTTTTTACCATATATTATTTTATGGATAATTTTTAGATTATTTGGGATGCATATTAAATAAATTTCTGGATTATTCTATCGCTAGTAGAAGTTGTGAGATAAGTGTAATAGTCTAATAACTCTCTTCACAATTAGCAATCGCGAGAACCTTGGATTTTGTGGAGCAATTGCGAGTAAAGACAACACCAGCAAGTGGACCTTGAGCTAAGAGTTTAACTACTGGGATGACAAATTCACAAAGCTTAAAGCACTTGATTGAGTTACACCTTGAGTGAGCTACTATTTGGTGGCTCAGTTGGATATAATCTAGTGTTCGAGAGCTTCAGCATTCAGTGATACAAGGAGTTTTGGGATAGCACTGAGCTAGCTGCTATTCTATGGTTGATGATGAATGGTTCTAACGAAGATGAATAAGTATATTGATTCAGTTAAAGTTTGTAACAACGAATGTTTCCTTAATCATATTTCTTTCTTATTATTTTATTCTTATTATTTCAGTTAATTAATTTACAAACCCGCATTTTTAGTATTTATTCTATTTTTTCTAATCTAAATAACCTATCAATTACACAACTCTCTGTGAGAACGATCCTTATTACCGCTATATTACTAGTTAATTCGTGGAAAATATATTGACTAATTTGTTGCACTTACGACACGCATCAATTTGACACTTCTCGGTATTTATAAACACACACGTGCACACACCCATATCATTCTGCATCTCATCTTGCATCTTCCGGAGTCTGATTCCTAGGAAAATCCGTGGCTAGTAAGCTGAACAGCAGAACCACCACAAGCTTTAGCCTAGTAACAAAGAAGACTAGTATAACTACGTCTGAGGTATATTCTGCTAAGGTAACCCAATCTTGCCCAAGTGCTAGTGAAACCTGCATGCATGAGCATATATTTTAAATTGCATCCACTAGTGCACAAACCCGAGGCAATAAGCAGATATACATTAACCATATATTTTGTGCTTGTGTAAAACAGGAACATGAAAGTTTGCACAGAGAAAATGACCAAAGTACTGAAATGACTGGTGACACTACGAGAGTGGCAGGGTTGCTGGAACAATTCCATAATATGTTGGATACTAAGTTCACTGAAATGAAATCTTAGACCAAGAAATTGACTCTCAAGACAGTTGTTGAGGCTCTGGGAAAACATGAGGGGCCTGGAATGGGGGAAAATAACAAAAGTAACCCTAATGATATGATGATGAAGAGGTTAAGGAAAACAATTTTGGAGAAACAGGAGAGACCGCGGCATGAGAAAAACAGTTATCCCAGAAGCTCGAAGAGGTTGAAAGGACCCTGCAGAGAATGGGTAAGGGTACAATAGATACGCACGGGCTATATCCTTATCCCGAGATTCATTTGCCTCCGTACTTCAAAATTCTCGGACATGGATAGATATGATGGAACTGGATGCCCAAAAACCTATGTTCATATATACGTCGGGTACTTGACGCCATTGGGAATTCATAATGGTTTGTTGGTATAGTTGTTCCAGAGGAGTTTGACCGGAATAGCCTTAAAATGGTTGATGAAGAAAGACCCGAGTCAAGTTTCTACATAGTAGGATATGGTCAATATGTTTGTGAGGCGGTTTACACAGGTCACTGACATTCAATTTACTCGCAAACATTTGGAGGAAGTCAAACAAGGTCCAAATGAAACCTTTACTGAATTCTTTCCACGTTGGAGGAACAAGGATTTAGAGCTTGATGAGAAACTAACGAAAGAGGAGATGGTGGATATTGTGATGAACTGCTTAAACTATGAATATTATAACATGTTGAGTTCGTCATACCATGCAACATTACTATATTTATGGAAGGTAGGCTCACGGACTGAGAATGCACCAGATTCAGGTAGAATGATAAGGTTGTCCTACAAAGTACACCCAAAGGGGAAGAAGAACGGTGGGACAAAAACCGCGTCCAAAAATTAGGTGAATATTATGTCATAGTATTCATGGAAGCTATACCAACCTGTCATAGCTGCGTCGATTGTTGCTCCGTCCCCAAGGTAGTACCAGGGACAAGGGAAAAATTGAAATCATAGAAGATATGGGCTTCTGCAAAGAAATTTTACTGAGTTAGGGAATCCAATGAGATAGATGCTTCCAGCATTGGTTGATAAGGGTTTGATAAAACTACCAGCCTTAAGACCTCCTCTTCCAAATCTACCAAGTTGGTTTAATCCAGACGCGAGATGTGAATTCCATAGAGAAGTTGGGCATTGGACCGATATATATGCCGTTCTAGGTATAAAATTCAAGATCTTATTGAGTCAAAACAATTGTCTGTTAGTGAGACAAGTCATCCCAATATTAATCAGAATCCGTTACCAGCTCACCAAGGATAACCTAGGATCAATTTCGTTTTGGCAAAAAGGGAAACCAATCCGACCGATTCAATCTATAAGCACAATGAATTTTTTTTTTCAACAATCCATATCTATGAGATTTTACCTGCTAGTCAACCACAAAATGTCCACATCAGTGAATTTTTCATGGATCAGGTACAAAGTATGAATTCTTTTGATTCGACTAATCATCCTGGTTTTTTGTCTGGTGCTTTCTCAGGTCAATCAATCGTATGCGGGAATCAAATTAATGGTACATGTACGGGCGGTTTTCCTGTAAAACCTGTGTATCTCTCAAATATTCTTCCAGAACAAACCACTTCTGCAAGGACGATTCATATTTAAGAGATTTTGTCTTACTCAGTCTAACCGCAAACAAAATCGGTCTTTTTCTCAGATATTTTATTTAATCTTATACTTGCAATGAACCGACCTCCTGTTGAGCCAACTTATTTTTCGGACATTCTGCTCGAACCGATACGCGAAGCAGGTCATTAAGAAATACTGCGCTCGAAACCCTGGGTTCCAGGATGGGTGGATCCATTTTAGGACTGAAGGTGATGATGATGAAGTTTAAAATATAACAAGAAGCGTAATAATTTACAAGCCATCTCATCTGAGGGATGAACCTGTTATCACGCCTCCTGCACCACCACTGAAATATACAATAGAAGAGGACAATGAGATTATTGAGCAGTTGCAAAAGACAAAAGCAAATATTTCCATTTGGGGGTTAGTGATGGCCTCTACTAGTCATGGAGAGGATGTATTAGCCGAGTTGAATGCTTCACACGTGTCAACCACGATTTCTCCAGAAGAATTAGCAGTGACAGTTGCACGGGTGATAAGAGAAAACTTGTTAATGTTTTCAGATGAGGACTTTCCACCAGAAGGGAATGAACATAACCGGGTACTTAAAATCACAGTAGAGTGTGAAGGATTTTAAGTGCCATGTGTGCTAATAGATAACGGATTTTCAGTTAATATTGTACCCTCGCCGCCGCGAAAAAAAATGGAATTAGGGAGGAAGATATATGTTTCAGAAGTGATACTGCAAGGACTGTTCGGGGTTTTGATAAGAAAAAAGGTGTGTCATGGGTGATTTTACCACCACAACGGTCATCGGGTCAGCTCATACAAAGACGATATTCTTGGTCATAGACATCAATGCAAGTTTTACAATGCTTTTGGGGAGACCATGGTTACATGCAACCAAGATGTGAGTTCGACTTTGCACCAAAAATTGAGGATCGTCTTCGGAGATAAGCTAATAACTATCCAGGGTGATTTTGAGGAAGAAGAAGGAAAAGGGAAAAATAATCACATTACAATCCTAGCTATCGAAACAAATATGGTGTAGAAGAATTATAAGGAAGAGAGTGTGAATCAGGTATTTTACAAGGCCTTATCCAAGGAAAAACTTCCTAGTTGGTTCGAGCATGGCCATCCCAAGGTAGCCTACTATCTGAGAAAATACGGATTCTTCACTGGTATGGGTTTGGCTCTAAGAGATAATGGTCCTATTGAACCTCTTGATGGTCAGCAAGCGTCTCATGAAGCTCTGTACGGTTTAGGGTACCATCCAACGGAAGAAGACCGAATGGCACAAGAGATGGAAAAAATGTCAGAGACCTGTCGAGCAAAGAAAAAGGAAGGGATATATTGTACCAAACAACCACCCTTAAATGGTCATTTCAGACGGAAGGGGGATTTTCAGCCGTATATGAGATTCAAGGAACCAATGATCGTGAAGCATGCTAATGATGTTGAAGAATTAGTAGATGGTCTGGAAAACCTTTTTGTGGAGGATGAAGAAAAAGTGGTAAGCACAATAAAGGATAGGTCAGATAAGTCTCTAACTCATTTTGTTGGGTTAATCCGACTGATTAAGGGTCTTGGATCATCTGAATTTGTAAATAAGTCGTCTTTTATTTTCAGTTTTCAAAATATTTCAAAAAATCCAAAAAATAAAATAAAAACCCAAAAAGTTTTTTTTTTATTTGTAGGAAAAATATTTTGGAGAACAATGTACTTAGCATTAGCAAAGGACTTGAGAATACTGGCAATCCACTGTGGAACCACCAAAAAGAAAAACTTGAACCGACTAAAAAAGTAAAGTTTGCCAGTCTATGCAAGGAAGTAATTGACACATTTTAGTGTCTAATTTGCACCTTAATTTCTAGTGAGTTAGTATTCGATTTTACGTCTATTACGTGTTTTTATGCTTTTGTAGGTACATTAGAAGAATAAAGATTTGTGGAAAAATTGGCTCAAAAAGTGTTAAAGGCACCCACACTTTGGATTGGGGCACCCTTGGATCGGGCTGAGATGGATCGGGTCAACCCAGCGGGTCAACCAGGCGAGTCAACCCAGCGAGCCAGCGAGTCGACTCGGCCGATCCAACTCAGCGGGAATCGCCGGAGTTTCAACTGTGTACGCTGTTCAAAGTGATTTATGGATTGTTTTCTTCCAGATTGTTCCACACGCTAGAAGATATCCCATACAAGTCAGAACCATCGAGAAACAGCAGAGAAATACCGTAAAATCAGCTCGGGAATCATGTATATGGCCGGAATTATGTTTCGATTCGGATTGAGATTTGTGGGTTGTTTTAGAGAGTTCTATTAGGTTTAGAACTCTATCTAGGGTTTCTACTACCTATATAAACCAAGAGAAGCCAAGAAAAATCGGAACGAAAGCCTAGAGAAGAAAACAGAGAATTCCGGCAAGTATTCCGTCACCGCCGACTAGCTGCTGCTGCACCGGCCGACTGTTCTTCATCCATCACCGCCGGAGAAGAAGACTCAGCAACACTTACAACTGTTGCTGATTTGAATTTTCCTGTCGCCTATTGCTTCAAACCCTTTGTTGCTTAAACTCTCCTGTAACAGCTGAACCTTCTCCTGTAACGCATATACGCGTATCAAATCATCTGTTACAGCGTTATTCACCTTTGTAATTGATATTTTGAGCAATGAAATCAACTTTTGAGCAAGTTTTCTTCACCATGAGCTAAGTCTATTTACTGGGATGATGGATAATGTAATTTTCTCAATTTTATGTGATTTAATTATTTTCTAATAATTATTTATAATTCTTTTGTTATTAGAATTGCATAGTTTTAAATAGTGAAAACGGTTTTCTTTCAACAGTTGTGCTTTTGCTTGATGGATTATGCTTGGTTAATTAATTTTGATAGTCCATTCTTGTGATTTACCTCTGTTTGTTAGTAAAATCATTACCTTCACAAGTTCGAGAATCGAACCTCTTTTTACCACTATATAAAATCACATCGCTACTAATTAGCTCTTCTACAAAGTTAACAATTACAGGATTTCCAGATCTTTGATGTAAAGCTCAAAAAGAAAGTGAAGTTTACCAAGGCATTTCAATTATCCCAAGCTATAAGAGGATCGTAAAAGAACCAGAAATAATGAGAATTTTTCGAACAAAGTCATAAAGATTTGAGATCTAATACTCAGATGATGCAATTGAGTCATATGACATAGCATGTTATAGGAGTATCAATATAATTAAATAAACCGCTACTTGTTTTCGCTATGCTGGAATGTCATGAGTACTGCTTCGTCGTGGTCTCTATCATAAGGATGTGTGGGTGTGCAAAATCAAATACTTAAAGATGATTCGGATGAATTTTAGAGTGTCATCCCCGATGATTCAACCATAGAATCCAACAAAAAGTTCGGCGTATTCTAGTACAAAATTAGGTGTGTTGGCTTTGTCATTCAGTTATGCACAAGTTCCGGTAAAGAGGAGAAACTATAGACACCCCAATTTTATATATTTATACGAATCAAAAAAATATTTTCGCGAATTCGGGTCTAGCAACAAATCCACCGCAAGTCTAAACGTGGACCAAGTTGACGTCTACTACCTAACCCAAAGTTGTATGACCATTGAGTCCACATGAGTTCTATCCAATTCAAAATATCCATCATCAGTACCAAGTCTTTTGATCTAGACGTCTATTAAGTAAGGTGTCGACATCAAATACCAAAATTTTGACACTATGTTACTTTGTCCCCAAGACTTCCCTCCCTTCTAAAATCTTAGGTTTGAATGAATATTTTTAAATTTTGGTAATAATATCCGACAATTTTATGAATATAAGCATAATATTTTTTAAAATGTTTAATAATATTTAGGTTTTTAATTTGATTTGAACCGTGTGATCTAAGTCATTTGATCCTAGGGTCATAGTTAGAGGAAATGAGTTATAAATAGGGAGATTCTTCTTTGAGAAGGGGGGGGAGGGGGTGATTTTGGAGTTGCAATTTAGTGAGAGAATCCCTTTAGAGCAACCACAATCATTAGACCAAATGACGGACTAAACTCATATTTGGTCTTTGGTCCGTCCAAATTGAAGATTAGTGGGGCGAGTGTAAGTGGTCTTTGGTCCACTTTCGGCCTTGTTCAGGATCAAGATGGTATGAGAACTGGACCAAACGAGGTTATAGTCGAGCGTTGCTCTAGGTGTCCGTCTCGTGCTAGGCGTTGCGCTAGGTCTCCGTCTCGTGGCAGGCGTAACGCTAGACTTACGTTTTATTTATCGGGCGTTAACCAAAATTACGCATCATGAAGCGTTCACCCAATGTTGCGTCTAGCGGAGCGTTACGGTAGGAGCACGCCAAATGAGAGGCGTTAACCAAATCAACGCCCAAATCAAGCGTATGTCCACGTCTTCGCCTAAGTGTGGGCATCTGTCTAAAGCTATGCCTACTTCAAGCGTGCGTATATGGCTCCGCCTGGTTGTGGGACGTTACTCTGGGTGAGCGCCTATCCAGGTAGCCGTTGAGAGTTTGTTACTGTTGATCAACGGCTATATTTTTGTTTGTATTTTGATATACCTATAAATCAATTTATACCTTTCGTTCCCATTACAAAACCACACCTTTCACATTTCAAATAATCTAATATAAAGATTATTTTTATCGCTCCTTTTCATAATTATGGCTTACGAAAATTTTAGTATTAATGCAGAGAATTTTACCATAGAGGAAGATTTATCCATATGTCGAAACATATTAATATATTATCCAGCAAGGGCTCATGAACGTTGGATGAATGGTTCAATGAGCATGGAATGGTTAGAACATATCCATGCTAAATTTTCTAATGAAACCGGTAACCCCAATAACCGGAACAGAGCATGCATTTTTGTCGATTTCAGGAAATAGATAGGGCAGTACTACAATTTTCCACTTTAACCGCTAAGGTGAATGAAAGAAGAATTATGAATGAAACTGATGATGAAGTTGTTGCCAGATCTCTGGAGGAATGGAGAAGATGGAAAGGTTCAGATTTCAGGTACCAACCTCATTTCGAGATCTTAAGGGTAATTGATGGAGGGAGATTTATGGAAAAGAAATTTATTATTTTATTATTAT
>JAJJMC010017500.1:1409924-1435839 GCA_023531435.1 Papaver californicum
AGAAGAAGAAGAAGAAGAAGAAGAAGAAGAAGAAGAAGAAGAAGAAGGAGGAGGAGGAGGAGGAATAGAAGAAGAAAAAGAAGAAGGAATAGAAAAACAAGAAGCATAATAGTGATTGTTATTCTCATAGTATGCTATTGGTTGGTGATGTTTGTAGTTTTGGTTGTATACTTGGAGAATCGAGTGTTCAATTTATAGGCATATTAAGATAAGTCTTTGAGTTTTGATATGACCAAACACGCTTGGTATTTTAAAAATTAACTGAGCTGAGGCAAGTGGGGTGAATAGACGCATCAAAGATAAGAAGTGTCGGTTGAGAAGACAAGACCAAGCTGAAAAAACGACAAAGGAAAAAATTAAATATGTTTTTGAAATGACAATACAAAACATATATAAAGGACAAGGAAAGATAAGAAGTGTTGGTTGAGAAGACAAGACCAAGCAGAAAAAATGACAAAGAAAAAATTAAGTATCTTTTTGAAATGACGATACAAAACAGATATAAAGGACAAAGGAAAGATAAGAAGTGTCGGTCGAGAAGACAAGACCAAGCAGAAAAAATGACAAAGGAAAAAATTAAATATCTTTTTGAAATGACAATACAAAACAGATATAAAGGATAAAGAAAGATTATTAATATCTCTAGAGATGAAAACACAAAGCAGGTAAAAGACAACGCAAATGTAAGAAAAATCTTTTGAAATGACAATTCAAATCTGACAAAAGATATATCAAAGAAAAAAAATATATGTTCAACTGACAATTCAATGCAAATGAATTACTACCCATCCGTATCTTGATTCTGGAAGCCGAGCGCGGGGGCATAAATGGAGGCAAAGATGATATGTATGTGTAGTTACTTGATTGCATTGTTGATGATGATCCCTGACCCATGGTATTCCACATTTTTGGTGGCAAAGTTTGAGAGAAAGTGCCAAACCCAATGGGTGGTTGTTGTTGACGAAAATGGGCCAACTGTAACTCCAAATTGTTGATGTGAGTTTGTTGACCTCGTATTTCTTCATCTTTTTCCATGATAAACTCCATCCTCTCCTTCGTTTCATTTAACGTAAACGTACGAAACTCTTGCGTAAAATCAGCATATTGTTGAACCAAACCATAAGCTTCGCCCTGTTATGAAAAAAAATTAAATCACTTTCTCACCCATTTTTATATATAAAAAAATACAATGGTTTGTTGTCTACTTACGTATGACAATTGTTGTTGAGGCAGAATGGGTACATGTTCATCAGGTTCTTGGATGTTGTGTTTAATACGGTCACCAGCATAACCGTATGTTTCAACCTCCCAATCGACTTTGTTGGCATATTTCTGCAAGTTAGTTACATGTCGCCAATACTCCATATACAAATCATACGTAACAACATGCACTAATTGTCCTGCAGGGACCACTTCGTTTTCCCTCATCTCGTTAGCTTCGTCATTGTTCAGGTTGCTAATACGAGTAGGCGGGTTGCTGGGAACGCCCCATGTTTCATGGTATTGCCTCCAACACCGTTCTCCGAGATACACGTTATTATGTGAAAAGAAAATAACTATCAACAAATATCACCAACCTAAATTCAAAGAAAATAAAAAAACAATCCTATGGAAATAAATTATCAACTCACAGTGCCTAGCTAAGTGAATATAAACCTTTTCTCTGAGAGATCTATTACTTTCCGTCCAATATCAGTTTCTAGGACTAAGATCGCGGATTCCCATGGTTGCCAGGTCACATCGTCTACAGACAACTGATTAAGAAAAGTCCTTGAACAAACAATATCAATATTCTTCCTTCGTGTACCTTTCCACCGAGAACTTCTAGGCCACACTGCTTCACTTTCACTATTTGGGTTCTTTGGTCGACATATGGCCAGATATTCATACCCCCAAAACTAGAATGTGAAGACAACCAACGAAATAAATAAATTAGCAAGAAATAAATATTTAAAAGAAATAAATATTAGACTAAGAAATTTACCTCCAGTATTTGGAAGGGTCCGACTAGTGACTTTTGTCCCCTGCCAGATTTGGCCAGTCCAGAATATAATTTCGCAAATGCAGCACTACCCCACTCATAATTGGAAACTGCATTTAGATCCTCAAAAGCAGCTAACCATCCAGCATCAATATAGGTTTTGCATTTGAAAAGAAAAATTGACCCAAAACATACATACAAAAGGCTCTGGCCACTCTATCGGCAAGTATGATATCATCGTTAGCCGCAACCAACGTTCCTGGCTCAAAATATGTGCTCAAAAATACAACCGTAATTGCATCTGAAACCCACTGGTTGGGAATATGTTCTCTTTTACAAACCTCACTATCTTTAATTTTAGGAAAAACATGCGCTCGGACATATTCAAATTGGTACTTCGCTGAGTCATATGGAATAACACTACCAATACCAATACTTAATCCTGTCAGCATTACCCAATCAAGCGGTGTGAACCCAATCTCACCAAAGGATAAGTGAAAAGTGTTCGTGGTATCCCAAAAACGCTCAACAGTGTAGTCAATCAATGCATGTGACGAATCTACTACATCCATGGTAAGTAAACGGTCCCATCCTGCCTTTTCAATAATGTATTTACCCTAGGGCTGTGTTTAGTAATACCTACATAGGTCGGAATGACTGCAATCAATATCTCAATTAAACTAATCAGAAATAATATTTTTGGATTTTTAGATTTATGAATGAAATAATAAAACAAACTAAGCTAATAAAAATAAATCAAATGGGAGAAATAGTAATCAGGGTTCTCAGTATCCACCACTATTTATATTTAATTACTGAAGTGAAACATAACTCCTGAATATTTAGAGTTGCAAATATCACTGGGATGCCCTAAGCATGGTGCATCAAAAGTTCTAAGTCTAAGCATACACCATCAAATTGCGTTAGCGAGAAAATTATACGAAACTAATTATAGGTCCACAAATAATACCTGGCTATTCTAAGCATACCCCATCTAAAGATTTAACCCAAGCATGAAATATCAAATAAGTAGACAAATATATTTGCAACAAGTATATTTTCAAAATAACAATTGTATACCAAAAGTATGGAACATCAAAAACCTAGGTCAAGCATGTACCATCTAACGAAATCATAATTGTTTAATAAAATTCAATAAATCAAAATCATATAATTAATATATTCAAATCATAATAGTCTGTATCAAATATTTCATTAAATTGATCTAAAACTTTAAGTGGTTTCAACATTAAACTTTAGTTATAAATTTAGTGAAACATGGTCCATAAAAATAATTAACAGAGAGAAGAAAAAGATAAACCGCACCGTCGTCACCCAGCTATAGGTCTTCTTCCTCTTCTTCTATACACCTCCGGATACAGCTGCCATACAAAGCACTTCTTCACGCCACCAACACAGCACTTCTCACTTTCTCTCCTGCGTACTCTGACGCCTCCCCCTACTTTCTCTTAGTCGTACCTCCAAAACCTAAAAAAAAACTGCTTTTCTAACCAATCACTCCTTGATTTTATACTCCCAACAGAAGTCGTCTTTGACACCTCAAACTATCTTCTCTCTCTCACGTGCGCCTAACACCAACCTTTCCGAGTTCAGCTTTTTCCTTCAGTGCCCCTTCAACTTCTTTTCCACGGTCAACAGCCTACTCCCCCTACTAAGCCCTTTTGACTTTCTCTTTAAACCTCAAAAGAACCTAACAATTACTCTTCCACGTGATGTACTTCAGCCTTTTTTCCCACCACGTATAAAGAAAACCTAAAACAAAGCATAAAAGAAAAGCCCCCACTCTCACGTCACTTTCTTTCTTTTATAACCTCACTTTCTCTCACCAACTCAACTTAAAAGCCTATTAATCCCTATTCTAATCACTTACTCCCACCAAACCTAGCCTCTCATGTTGACCAACACACATCCATCACTTTCTTTTCCTATACGTACTTCTCTGCCTCCCCACTTTAAGTACTGCCACGTCCGACCTGTACCACGCCCGACCTCACCTATTACCGTAGCCCTAGGTAGCCTACTATTTTCTCACAACACCCTGAAAAGAAAAGTTTCACCGTACTCTATGCCACTACAACAAGAGACGCCACCTGCCTCTTTATGCCCATGTGTTATTCGCTTTCTCACCATCTGATGACCTTGGGTTTTGTCTAGACTTTCACTCCACCAATCATGTGCCCACTTTAACCAACTCCAAAACCAACTCTCACTGTTACTGCATCTAGAGAATAATTATAACGTCGGGTTTTTCGCATACCACCTATAAAAACAATAAAAATATATTATTAGCATAAATTGAAGTGCTAACAAATATAGATTAATTGGTAAAAATGTATGAATTAAGTACTTATTAGCGTCTTCCACGTCAGTATAGTTCGCCAACCCGAGAATATCGACCATTTCTTCAGTACTAGGGTCTACTTCTGGATCCTCAATTGTTTTAGCCTTCTTGTTCCTCTTTTTTCGACCAACGAATTTCGACGTCACATTGCTCAACATCTGTGCAAACAGTACGTACAAGTTTCAAAATCAAGAGTAATCCGCACAATGTACAAATATAAAACTCTACATTAATCAATAAATCCACAAAAATAATAATTTCATCATCACAAAAGTAATTATCTAATTAGATAATCAAATGTAGCAACATACAGAAATCAACCAAATTACAAAATTCATGATTCACAAAATAGTCCACTACTAATCAAAGCATCAATTGTACAAAAATCATCATAATTCCTCAGTTCTATAATTCCATAAACATTCATTATAAAACGTAAACATTCCTAATTCCCAAATTTGAAAGACAATAAAGTCAATTAATCATAAAATTAACCACAACCCAACTCAAATTAACCAACAACTTAGTCAATTCTAACTTCAATTCAACAAATTCTCATCAAATTTTTATACCAAATTTACAACTTCCATAAACCCTAGAAATAAACTCAATTCCAAAATTACAATTTCTAAAACCTAAATATGTCTATATCATAATTATATGTTTAATCTTTAAACATATATATACAAATTTAATTAACAAAACATTAACCTAAATCATAATCTAAACCTATGAAATCAATTACAATTTATATCAAAATTTAAATTTATTACCTTGTTTGCTTTGAAATAATCATAACTTTTATATTACTTGTATCAAATCTGCCAAACTTTTGCTAATTTGAAAAGAGGTTGAGCTTGATTTGGAGGGAGAAGTGGGTTGAGTGGTAGGCGGCTGGTTTGGAGTGCGTCTGTGTTTTTGTTTGTGAGGCTTCAGGAGAAAACGAAAATGTGGAGTGGGAGAAGAGAGTTGTGCGGGTAACCAAGAGAACGCTCACCCAGCCGTCCTCCTGGTGAGACGCGCGTTCGGCTAGGGAAGCGTCTGATGAACCAGGCAGATGGCTAAGCGTGCGCCCGTCTCATCATTCCCACGTACCAGCTGCACGTGTTAGAAAAATTGCGTGCGTTTGGCTATGATTCTGCCCCATCAGGCGTTCGGATAAGAGAGCGCCTGTCTCTGGGGCGTGCATCTAGGGGTGCGTCTATCATCAGGCGTTCTCTTGGGTTACGCCTACCATCAAGCGTTCATCAAATGTCCGCCCCACCCAAACGTAATCATAGGCGTATGCCCGTTTCAACAGACGTTACCTTAGACAACCGTCCAACTCCAGGTGCTACCTTAGACAACCGCCCGATCAAATTTATTCGTGTACCCACAGCGTTTGAGGCAAACAAAAAAGTAAAATTTTTATTCTTTGATCGTTTGATATACTCTTATGACTGTGGTTGCTCTTAAAGGCAGTGAGAGTGACGGTGAGACCAAAGAACTCATTTGGCATAGAACAAGTTTGAAATGGTAGTGTTGCTGGATACGATGCACGGAAGCATCTTTGTTGGTTTTTATTAATCTAAATAATATGAAAGCATTTCGACTGTGAAAACAGGTTTGGCTACTATAACCTTTAATTTTCTTGACATGATTCCATGAGAATTGATTCTGTATGAGGTTTTCGAATGCTTGAATTTCAGATAAAGTTGATCATTTGGTTTGTTTGATACTGCTAATTATTTGAGTTCTTTGTATCTATCATCTGATAGTTATTTTAATCCATTTATAGTACATACCGATATATGTACTGCATCATGCGACAGTTTGATATTAATATCATGGTAAAATATTCATTAGTCGTATTAAGCTAAAATCGTAAGGTTAATTAATTTATAGTAGAATTGTCCATCTTGGCTTAACTATATATATATTTAACGTGCTTGGTGAACATTTGCATGATCAAGTAGTTAGTATATCCCACTGGTGTTAGTTGCGGTTGTACAAAGTGGGATTTGCTTTCATATTGATATCTTGGTTCATGGAATATTGGGTTTGAATTTGATAATTTTTATAATAACAATAATAATATTTATTTGTTATTTTCGAATTTCTTTGATCTTTTTACCAATAATAATAATTTATAATTATTTCGTAATAATAATAATATTAATTAAATTTTCTTTTGAGAGTAGGTTTTTACTTGGTTGGACAAGATTGAATTTGTGCATTTCATACTTTTGTGCTATAATGTTATGAACTTATCATTATATATCTTATTTAATAGTCAAAACCCTTAAAATCCCGATTAGAGGTCAATCTTTGGATCGGATGGGGCTCGGTGCCTCACACCTTCCTAGCTTGTATATTGATTCCCGGATCACTTCTCTAAATTTTAGACTAGTGCTTCTTTTTGGTCCCAACTCTCCTAGTTAGGTGGCGACTTCATAAAATAATAATTCCAAGTATATTACCATTTTAGAAACTTATAAAATCTATTGGATTTCGTCCCGTGAATTTTTGACGGTGTCTACAAGAGACCTGGTAACGACAGTCTTCTCGATGAACTTGGGAGAAACTTCTCAACACTAATGGGTTATTGACATGAGAATTTATGTGTGTGTATAGAAGAATATGGGTATTGTTGCGCTAGGTAACTGGTCTTTTTGATTGGTCTGGCTTGATTTCACTCAGGAGTCCTTAGTATGACAGTAGCGAGTAGTAGTTTTTTAATACGGTGCGTGTTCATTTTCGTACTAGATCCTGGGATTTTGTTATTGATTTATAGTTTCCTTACTAATAAAATTCTGATGTCATTATTTTATTTTATTTTCGGATTATAGCAGTGTATTTTTTATAATTAAACTAGAAATTAATAATAGGTTGTTAATCTCTTTATAAATTATGTGATTTTCTCTTTTTCCATAAGATCATCAAGGATGTCACGTATATATAGGTTAAACCGAAAGTACTCGGTACACCATCTTTTTCGATTAGTGATACCGCGGCTAAACACTCGAAAAGTATAACCATAAATATTCGTAGTGATTTAACTAATAAACATAAACTCAAGCATGAGGCAACCGAGTTCGATCAACTAAATATCCGATTTTATAAAGTATCCGTACATCAAATCATATTAGTTATCAATTGCAAAGAAATTTTATTGCTTATGAACAAGTAAAAATTAAAGTTGACAATATTTGTTTGAATCTCAACAAATTAGGACAAATTAGTCAAAATGAGAGAGAAAAAGAACTAAAAATCCTGCATTCGTTTGTTTAGGATGTAATTAATATAATATATCACATATTTACAATCACACAAATAGACTTAAAATTATTAAAGGATGAAATGATAGATTACAAAAGAAAGTAATTAACAAGGAATTATTGCGTTATTTTCTTTAACTTTCATATATATATAGTTTGAATGCAGTGTGATTTCTGCCTTGATTTGTGTTTGCATGATATGTAGATCCCTCTTGAGTATATGTAAAAGTGATAGATCAAATTTTAATAAGAACTAGAAACATATGCTTATGTATCCATTTTTTTAAGGAAAAGATAATTGATTTTATTAATATCGAAAGTATGAGTACATCGTATGTTAATACATCGAAGATGAGTACAATGAAATATTATATATATATATATCTTGTTTCAAACGTGAAACTAATATTTTGAGAGATGGAAAGTGAAATATTCCATCATTCGAAATTGTCTTCTTCATTAAGATTAAAATGTTTCAAAAGGGAATAACGTGCGTAATATATCGTAATCACAATCTTGTACAGTTGCAATTGACTTCACAGGATTGTAGAGCCACAACCACATCGGATAAATTCTTTGCATTTTTCTGGTTCATAATCAAATTAAAACGAAAAAGAATAATTAAATTAATCTACTATCTAATCATAATAAACCTAGTATTAAAAAAATAAAATTGAAAATTAATTACCTATTTTTTAAAAAACTACAGTTAAAATAATTTTTATATTAAAAAAAGAAAATAAATTAGGGAAAAATTGTTATTAATTTCAACTGTGGTTGCTTTGTTTGTTTAGACAAGAAAAAACGTCATGATCACCATGATGTGATTAACCCTAAGAAACTAAAGTATATCACCAATGGGGAAACATATCTCTGACCCATTTTTTACCTTTCCTATATATTCCGAAGATGATTTCAAAAAATAAAAACTAAAACCGTTGGCTCAAAAACATCTAATCAACATGAGAGTATGTACCAGACAGTGAAATTGTATTATGTAAAATTAGCAGTTATCAGTTTGATTAAAGTTTGATAATAACAGTTATCACAAAATGTACCAGAACTTGATGTTGGTGAAACAACAACTATCAAACTTTTTTTAGGTGCGAAAAGTGTAATTTTCACGGTATATTTCTCTTTAATAATTTTTTTTAAACAGGTTTATGTGCAATTTATATTTATTTATTTGATATGTTTGGAGACTGAAATTACAATCGATAAAATATATTGTTATCTCATGTTTTTGGTTTAGTAACTATAATTATCACCAGAAATACCAAAAATTATCTTTGAAATCCACAGTTATCACTTGATTAAGGTTTGAGAACAACAATTATCACAAGATTTAACAAAAAAATTAAGTTGGTGAAAACTAACAATGTACTTTTTTTAGATGTGAAAAGTGTAATTATCAACGGATATTTCTTAGCAAGATACTATCGCATTAACTAATAAAAACGACATTAATAATCAATTTCTACAATATACTTCTTTATACAAAAATGACTGAACGAAAATAAAGGAGGCCCATCACAAAATTGTTACTCTTTGACCAAAATCAGGTTGGATGTTATTCTTGAGTGAAATTAATGGAGTTATTAATAATTTCAATTATTTGTTTAATAGATAAGGTAGTAATATGGTGTTAATTAGATCATTTTGGGACGAAATTGAGAACATTAGTTAGATTGACTGATCACATAAGGTTATAAGTATAAAAAAGAAAAAGACTCCTACATAATATAGTACTCCTCAAAATATTTGTCCTCTATTCCATTTTCGTCAGTTTTAAAATTGTGTCCAGCTTCTGTTTTTATTGTCGTATTATCTCGATAAACTCTCATATATACCCTTGATCTTTTATAATCATAAACTTATTTTTAATGGAACCCAATTTAAAATCTTAAATAATATTTATATAATTAGGAAACAAATGTGGTAATATCTTTATTGCTTATGCTTCATTCTTTTTAAAAATAAAATGATATTTTTTATTTTTAGTAATAATGAAACATTTAGTAGGGTTAATTTTAGGTATTCCTCCGGTCTCCTTAATATTTTGACTTAGTCAGAACGGACATATATTTTGAAACGGAGGGAGTATGTCATTTTTTTGTTTCTATTAATAAACCGTGAAATATAAAGGGTAAATGGTCCTGTCCAAAATCATATAGTGATAAGAAGATCTCACATAATCATTTTCTACCATTAATCTTGTATTTTGGACTACAAATATAACCATCCTTAATTATGGGTTTGTGATAGAAAGAGAGTAAATAATTGGATTTCTGAGATATTTCCATTATCAACAATTAGTTCATGCTTCAAAAAAAAAAGTCTATTTAAAATTTTTTAATTAAAACAATATTTAACGATTTTTGATTATGGAGTTTGTTGGAATCGATTATTATAGGATTTCTTCAAAACTGATCTTTTTTTACGAGCGTTTTTATTATCATATGTTTAGGATTTATATATATATATATATATATTTAATTTTTTTATAAAAGGGTACGCAATCTACTAAATTATTTTTATTTTTTAAACTTAAATTGGAGTTTAACTAATTCACTTTTTATTACGTTTTTTTTTCTTTTCTAGAAAGAAATACATGTGATCAAATATTAACCTGATAATAATATTGTTATAATATTTACTACCATTTATTAATACGAAAATTTGAATTTGATGAAGATTATTTTCTTATCTCCATTTTCTAATTAAGAAAAATAGCAAAAGGAATATGGTAATTGAGATAATTGATTTTTCATAATTAATTAACACAATTGTAGTTGCAGAATTTTCTAAAACCACACCCCAAAATCCTAATTTAGCAAATAGAAAGTAAAATGTAGATGAAAAGCACACAAGAGATTTACGTGGTTCGGTGTTAAAACCTACGTCCATGGGAGGATTTCACTATTGTTTTATGAAGATCACAAACTCAAACTCTCTCACACAAGCACAATGTTTCTCTCTCTCTAGTAATGTTCAAGGACTCAACCCTTATTCAGTGGGTTTACTCTCTTTTTATAGACAAACTGTTAGAATTAAAAATGGATTTGTTACTTAAAATTAATTTTGTTACTTAATATATCTTAAAGGGACCTAGGGTCACTAGTCTAAACTTGGGGTGGAAACAACAAAGTCATCCATTTTCACTTCTTAGTGAATGAGAAACCTTTGGTTTGTCCCATATTGGGCAAACCAAGGAGGAAGTTTATCCTTATTACCACAAACGTTCTATATAAGGAAAAAAAACTAGTGGATTGGATATGGACTTAGGAAATGGATTAGTGGGCAAATGCACACATGTGCGCTGCTTCGCACCGAAGCACCGCGGGCCGCTGTCTTGCAGAGCTTGCGTGTGCCTTGGCGCGACCTTGGTGCGAGCATTGGCGTGTGCCTGCGAGTGCATACGTGTACCCATCAAAGATCCAACGGTTTTATATTTTAATTTTATACATTAAATATTTGACCGTTTTTTATTTATAAAATTAAATCAGATTTAATAAAAAAGATCTTTTAATTAAATATCTCGAATTAAATATGTTGAATTAAATGAATTTTGACCATTTGAAAAATCAACAGTCTTCTTCTTCTATAAAAGAAAAACAAAAATCAGATTTTCACTTACCCCAGTCGCGTTGACGACTTTCCCCCCTTCTTGCTTTGTATGCGCACTAGTTTATTTTTCATCTTCTTCTACTGTTAAGTTCACAACGGGCCAACGAGTTTTGCTAACTGGGTTGGTATCAGGTTGTTTTATCCTAGATTCGATTTGTCATCTCTAAAGGTATATCAACATTTTTCTAAAGGTGTACCTGACAAATATCGAGTTAAGGGCAGTCTATTGAACAGGCGACTCCATCTCTCTGTGCTTGTGTGATTGTCTGAAGTGTGTTATCTGTTCTAACCCTTAACTATTTTCAAGCTTCTGTTTGGTTTGTTCACTGTTACAGGAATATTCTCCAATATTCTTAACTCGATATCTTGTTTAATTTGAAAATTTTACTTTTGTAACAATGGTGAAAACTGATGTTGATAGACCTCAGAAATTTTCTCGAAAGGACTTCAAGAGATGGCAGTCAAAAATGTTATTTTTCCTGAGTTTCCACATGCTAGATGATATGGTTCTGAAGCCGTTTGTTGAGTCTCTGAATGAACCTGAAAACTTACAGGACTTAGAAAGTTGGAAGAGAAGTAATTATATGGCCAAAAATCATATCTTAAACTGCCTAGAAGATGCTTTATATGACTTTTACAATGATAAGGATAATTTTTAATGCTTACAATTTATGGACTGCACCACAAGATAAATACGAAGCAGAGACAACAGGAAGTAAAAAATTCCTGGTTGCACGTTTTCTGGAATATAAAATGATGAATGATAAATCAGTGGTTGATCAGTTTCTGGAGCTGCAAAAAATTATTAATGAAATAATTGTTGAAGGAATGGTTATTGACGAAACATTTCAAGTTTCTGCTGTTATTGAAAAATTGCTAAATTCCTGGGATGAATACAAGAGAAGACTAAGGCATGAAACTGGTGAATTTCCATGGTGGAATTGGGCAAGAAAATCCAAGTTGAAGAATTGTTGTGTTCAAAGGACAAGAATGTTTCTTCTGCAAGAGAATGTCAAAAAAGGCTCACGTTATCGAACACAATTTTCTACTCTAAGTCTGGACCACAACAAGCGCAAGCCTGGCCCGCAAAGAAAAGGTACCCTTCAAAAACCAAAATCTGCTATTGGTAAAATTAAGGGAGCAATGTTATGTTTGTGGTGTGTCTGGCCATATGGCAATTCATTGTAGAAAACGCAAAGATGCGAATTTTAAGAAAACAAATGTAAATTTAGTTGAAAGTAGTAAAAATGAGTTTTCTGGCACGGTGTCTGAGGTTAACTTAGTTACCAATGTGAGAGACTGGTGGGTAGACTCTGGAGCTACCAAACATGTCTGCGGAAGTAAAGACATGTTCACCTCCTATCAGAAGGTAGGAGAAAGAGAAAAACTTTATATGGGCAATTCATCTACAGCACAGGTTGCAGGAAAAGGAAAAATTTCGTTGAAGCTCTCTTCTGGGAAAATCCTCACATTGAATGAAGTTTTACACGTACTAGACATCTGCAAGAATCTCGTTTCAAGTGGTGTGCTAGATGATAAGGGCTTTAAGATTGTATTCGAGTCTGGGAAAGTGATTATCACTAAGGGAAAGGATTTTGTGGGAAAGGGCAAAATAAGGCTGAAGGCCTATACAAATTATCTGTAACCTCTGTTGAAGTTAATAAAGTTGATTCTTCTTATGTTGTTGTCTCATTGAATATCTGGCATGATAGACTTGGTCATGTAAATTATAATTCAATGAACAAATTGGCAAACTATGGCTGCATTCCAAAATTAAATTTGGAATATGAACATAAATGTGAAGTTTGTGTAGAATCAAAATATGCAAAGAAGTACCTTTAAGAAAAATGTCCACAGAAATTCTAATCCCTTAGAGTTAATTCACTCAGACTTAGTTGATATGAAATCAATCCAAACCAGAGGTGGTAAAAAATGGTTTGTCACTTTCATAGATGACTGTACTAGATATTGTCATATTTACTTGCTTAAAGGAAAAGATGATGCTTTAGAAGCATTTAAATTATATAAATTAGAAGTAGAAAACCAATTGAGCACCACAATTAAAACCATTAGATCTGACCATGGAGGTGAATATGTAATCCCTATAGGAGACTTTTGTGCACAACATGGCATTATTCATGAGGGAACTCCTCCTTATTCACCACAATCTAATGGAGTGGCTGAACGGAAAAACCGAACCCTTAAGAAGATGATGAATGCCATGTTAATCAGTTCAGGACTACCGGCGAACTTGTGGGGGGAGGCCGTCCTCTCAGCTTGCTATATCCTGAACAGAATGCCCCTTAAAGGATCAGTCAAATCACCGTATGAATTATGGAAAGGCAAACAACCCTCTTATGGATACCTCAAAGTGTGGGGGTGTTTAGCCAAGGTCTTTATTCCTCCACCTAAGAGGACTAAAATAGGACCTAAAATAGTTGATTGTGTCTTCATAGGATATCCCGAACACACCACTGCTTATAGGTTTATGGTTGTGAGTTCTGAAAACTCAGAAATTGGTGTGAACACCATTATGGAATCTAGGGATGCTACATTTTTTTGAAAATGTGTTTCCGTTGAAATATGAATCTCGCATGATATGTGATGATCCCCTAGATGTCCCTTCTTCTAGCCATATTTTACCTATATAAGAAGATGAACCTGTTTATGAACCTATAAGAGGCAAACGACTTAGAATAGAAAAATCTTTTGGGCCAGACTTCATAACCTGTTTAGTTGAAACTGATCCACAAACCTATAAAGAGGCCATGACTTCGTCTGAAGCTCCATGGTGGAAAGAATCCACTATTAGTGAGATGGATTCTATTGTTCAGAATGAAACCTGGGAGATAGTAGATTTACCTCCAGGGTGCAAACCCATAGGTTGTAAATGGATCTTCAAGAGAAAACGTAAGGTAGATGGAACTGTGGAAAAGTATAAAGCTAGACTAGTAGCTAAGGGCTATAAACAAATAGAAGGTGTAGATTTCTTTGACACTTATTCACCTGTCACTATAATTACTTCCATTAGGATGCTAATTGCAATCGCTGCAATTCATAACCTAGAAATACATCAAATGGATGTAAAAACTGCGTTCCTAAATGGTGAAATAGATGAAGAAATTTATATGGACCAACCCGAAGGCTTTGTAGTGAAGGGTTATGAAAACAAAGTGTTAGACTTAAAAAGTCTTTATATGGCTTGAAACAAGAACCGAAACAATGGCATGAAAAATTTAATCATGTAATGTTCTCTAGTGGATTTAAAATAAATGAAGCTGACAAATGTGTGTACAATAAATCTATCAATGATGCCTGTGTGATTGTATGCTTGTATGTTGTTGATATGCTTATACTAGGTACAACCTTATAAATCATTAATTCCACTAAGAACATGTTGAGTGAGAACTTTGACATGAAAGACTTAGGTCCTGCTGATGTAATCATAGGGATGAAAATTAGAAAAGAGTCTAATGGATTCAGTCTTAGTCAATCTCATCATGTTGAATCAGTTCTTAAGAAATTTAACCAGTTTGATAGTAAACCAGCAAGTACTCCATATGACCCTTCTTGCAAACTCAAGAAAAACAAAGACAATGGAGTCTCGCAACTTGAATATTCACGTGTCAAAGGAAGTCTGATGTATTTAATGAACTGCACAAGACCAGACATTGCCTATGTTGTGAGTAGACTAAGTAGGTATACCTGTAATCCGGGACATGAGCATTGGGATGCACTTTTCAGAGTGTTGAGGTATCTTAAATACACTTTAAACTACCGTTTGATTTATGAAAGACACCCCGTTGTTCTTGAAGGATACTGTGATGCAAACTGGATAGCAGACTCAGAGGAGTCTAAGTCTACGAGTGGATACGTATTCACTCTAGGCTGTGGATCAGTGTCTTGGAAGAGTTCCAAACAGACCTGTATCGCTCGATCCACTATGGAATCCGATTTTATTGCGTTAGTAAAGCAGGAGAGGAAGCCTCTTGGCTAAGATGTTTTTTAGAAGACATTCCTCTCTGGCATAGGCCTGTGCCAGCTATATCTATACATTGTGATAGTCAAGTTGCAATAGCTAATGCTAAAAACAGCAACTATAACGGAAAATCTATTCATATTAGGAGAAGACACAATTCTCTAAAACAACTAATCTCAGCTGGCGTTATTTCTGTTGACTTTGTGAGTTCTAAGGAGAATATCGCGGACCCTTTGACGAAAGGCTTGTCCAAGGAGATAGTTAGTAATGCATCGAGGGGGATGTGACTTAAGCTCATAAATTAAAACTTGCCATGAATGATACTCAACCTTGCTGACTGGAGATCCCAAGATCAAGGTTTTGAATGAGACAACTAATTTGTGGCGGGTAAAAATTAAACACTATCAGGGAATTATTTTTTCTGTCCCTTCCCTATGGTGTAGACGTGATAGTGTGACTGTATGTGAGGATGACTTGTAATAAAGTCTTAATGAGTTCTATAGTTTCAATTTAAGATTGAAATGGGGTGTAGCAGTTAACACTCTTGATAGAACTCATCTATCTGAATGAGGAAGTGGGTCGCTTCCTATGAGAATTGAGCTGATTCTTTAAAGCATTCTGAGAAACGGGATATGTCCAGGGCCAAAACGGATACAACGACGTGAACTTAACAGCACTCTTGAGAGATATCTCGCGTAAGGAGCTATTGATGAATTACACCAAACTATGGCAGTTCAAGACATCGCGTTCACTGTCCATCAAGTAGTTCCGGTACTTCTCACTAAGCAGGGGTTCAATTCCTTATGGACACCTATTGCTTAAGAGGTATTTCTCGTTTTCCGGTTTTCTGATTTATCGCTTTCTTCATTCATGTGGGGGATTGTTAGAATTAAAATTGGATTTGTTACTTAAAATTAATTTTGTTACTTAATATATCTTAAAGGGACCTAGGGTCACTAGTCCAAACTTGGGGTGGAAACAACAAAGCCATCCATTTTCACTTCTTAGTGAATGAGAAACCTTTGGTTTGTCCCATATTGGGCAAACCAAGGAGGAAGTTTATCCTTATTACCACAAACGTTCTATATAAGGAAAAAGAACTAGTGGATTGGATATGGACTTAGGAAATGGACTAGTGGGCAAATGCACACATGTGCGGTGCTTCGCACCGAAGCACCGCGGGCCGCGGACTTACGGAGCTTGCGTGTGCTTTTGCGTGTGCCTTGGCGCGAGCCTTGGCGTGTGCCAACGGTTTTATATTTTAATTTTATACATTAAATATTTGACCGTTTTGTATTTATAAGATTAAATCAGGTTTAATAAAAAAAATATTTTAATTAAATATCTCGAATTAAATATGTTGAATTAAATAAATTTTGACCACAGTCTTCTTCTTCTATAAAAGAAAAACAAAAATCAGATTTTCACTTACCCCAGTCGCAACCACTGACTTGACGACTTTTCCCCCTTCTTGCTTTGTATGCCCACTAGTTTATTTTTCATCTTCTTCTACTGTTAAGTTCACAACGGGCCAACGAGTTTTGCTAACTGGGTTGGTATCAGGTGGTTTTATCTTAGATTCGATTTGTCATCTCTAAAGGTATAGCAACACTTTTCTAAAGGTGTACCTGAAAAATATCGAGTTAAGGGCAGTCTGTTGAACAGGCGACTCCATCTCTCTGTGCTTGTGTGATTGTCTGAAGTGTGTTATTTGTTCTAACCCTTAACTATTTTCAAGCTTCTGTATGGTTTGTTCAATGTTACAGGATATTCTCCAACACAAACTTACAAGAAATAGATTACAGCTCATTTACTTCGCTGGTCTTCCAAAGTTATGCTTCGCTGTGACTCATCTTCTGTTCTATTTTTCTCACGAAGTTAACCTTCGCTCAGACAATGTTACAAAGTGGTGAGAATAAATATCGCTGAAAATACCGTTTTCATACTGTCACCGAACGAATACCCTTCAGTCACCTGTACAGTCAACCTGAGTCTACCGTTGATTTGACCGTTCTGAATTTCATTAAATGCTCAACTACCCGCAATAAATTTGTTATCGATTGCTTCGTACAACTTTCACGTGTCGTCATCTTGGACAAATGACAATTGTTTTGGTTTTAATTAAAGTAGCTTTCAAACTTTTTTCTAAGACTTCTCTTTTATCTTGTGCCTCAGCCTGGGGATATTTCCAAGTGGCGATGATGATTTCAGCCCTCACAATTATATTTTAAGTTGATCAAAATTGAATTAAAACAAAAGAAAAGTTAAGTAAATGACGGTTTGGTTTAGACCAACCAAAAATATCGCTCGAGAGTGGCCACAGTTTAGACCCGTACGGTTATTTGAGTCGGTTTCGGCTCGGGTTGGCGGCGGTTCTGTTCAGCCCTGAGATTTTAGGCCAGAGAGCAAAGAAATGCCCATCAGTTTATATATTTCTATGAAAAAGAATTGAAACAGGGATGAAGAAAGTGTGAGTAAAACCCTAGCTCCCAAGAGTACTAGTTATGATGAATAAAATTTCTAAAATTACAATGCGATGGACGTCATCCATGATGAGGAAGTGGATTTTTATACACAGTGGGAAAAGAAAAGCAAGAATGGGAACACGAATCGGATGTATTAGAAGTAAAGGAGAAAGAAGAAAACTAGTAACAGAGCCGAAGCTTCTTCCAGAGAAGATCATCATGGACGCCCTATCACAGTTACCAGTTAAATCCATTGTAAGATTCAGGTTTGTTTGCAAGAGCTGATGCAGTCTGTTCGAAATCCCTAATTTTATCAACTACAATGCATCTTATATTGAAATCCTTGGTTCTTGTAAATGCTAGATTTGCATTCAATCTGTACCTAAGTGGCTAAGTTGATATGCACTTGATCAGATTGAAGTGTCTCCTTAAGAACTTTAATATAGGTAAGAAGACTGGAGGCTAAATGTTTAAAATTCTGCGAGTGGAATTATTTATCCAAGTGTGTTTGTCTTTGCAATGCTATTGTGATTGTGTGTTAATGTGATATAGTTGTTGCTTTGTTAGTAGATAATTATATGTTTTTGTGTCCTCATGCGTTCACACAGAAAGATAGATGCGCCTGCCAAGAAGCAGAAGCACCTAAAGAGACCAGAGGTGATATTTCCTACTTGCATTGTAAATTAGATTTTCGGGAAGATAAGTCTCTTGTTTTGCTTACTCGTTTTGAATCTCATCTCAGGAAGGAGTTAGTGAGCCTTTTGTTCCTCTCACAGAAGTTGAACAGAGTCAAGTATCTTTTGCCTTTGCAAAGTTCAATAGGTAAGAAGAGAAGCTTGTGTTTTAATTCCCCGTAAGTGGAATTGTTGCTGATATAGATATCATGTACACGAGCGCTTATCTTTGCAAGTTGGGTGTCAATATTAATTTGGAAGGGTGGGTGTCAATATTCTCAACTAATGGTATAGTTATTGGATGATAATTATATATTCATGGAATTTAGTTTTGCAGGCAGAAAATCTTGGTTACACATCAGAAATCTAATATAGAGATTACAGGCCAAATTTTGCAGTGCCTGAAACCAGGTGTCTGGTTGAATGATGAGGTGATTTTTGTTCGTTTGGACTTTGGTTACCTTATTTACCAAATCCCTGGTTAATGCGTGTGACTTTGTGATACTTAAAATTCACTCCTGGTGTTACCGATTGAAAATACACGGAGAAGAGTTGGTGTGTGTGTGTGTGGACAGAAGATTCATGAATTTAATTTTAATTTGCTGAATATGCTTATACTTTCCTCGTTTGTAGGTCATAAATGTCTACTTTGGATTGTTGAAGGAGAGGGAACAAAGAGAACCGAAAAAGTTTTTGAAGTGTCATTTCTTCAACACCTTCTTCTATACCAAGGTTGATTTCCTTCAAGTCTTGCCTACTTTCTGCCATTTCCACTCCATTCTTCTTATTCATTAATGGTGTTCGTCATTTTGTTTCTTTAGTTGATTAGTGCGAGGGATGGTTATGACTTCAAATCTGTCAGAAGATGGACTACTCAAAGGAAGATAGGGTACAGACTTCTCGAGTGCGACAAGGTTAAATTGCTACTCCACCTTTTTATTTATTCCTTTCTCTTTGAACTACTGTTCTCATTGCAAGCTCGGTTAGTCTTTGAATTAAGGATCACTCTTGTTGTTTCTGCAGATTTTTGTCCCTATCCACAGACAAATGCATTGGTGCTTGGCTGTTATCAATAAGAAGGACCGGAAGTTTCAGTATCTTGATTTGCTCCAAGGCATGGATTACCAAGTTCTTAAACACCTGGTGCGTGTTTAGGGTTTAAATGTGGTTCACTGGTTCTGATGTAGAAATCTAGTATGTGGCAAACTTAAATGGATTCAGTATTGGTTCTTCTTTTGATGTTTTTGTTCCCTTTGTTGCTTGTGGTTTCAGGCTAGGTATTACATGGATGAAGTAAAAAGATAAAAGTGGTGAAGATATAAACACAAATTCTTGGAAACTGGAATATGCTTATGACATACCTCATCAGGAGAACAGGTACGCTTCTAATATTTGGATACATGAAAAGGAAGACTGAATATTTGAGCTTTCTCCAGATGTTTCATTTGTTGCCATTTTTATATTAGCACACTAGAGTCTTAGAATGATTACTTCTTTCCACTGATAGGTCAGACTGTGGCATGTTCATGATCAAGTATGCTGATTTCTACAGCAGAGGTTTAGGGCTGTGTTTTAGTCAGGTATTTCAGATTTCATCTGCAGCTTGCATTGTTGTTGTTGTTACCTATTAAGGGCTGCATAAATATCAAGTACTCAGTATATTGATTTGGATCACACAATATCACAGCCTGTCCATACATCTATGAGATACAGATTGGCAGTTTATAAAAATTTAGGTATTCTATGTTGAGCTGAACATTAACTGTTTGGATCTGTTATCATTGTAGAAACATATGCCCTATTTTCGGAAAAGAACTGCAAAGGAGATACTTAGCTTAATAGCTGAATGAATATGAGCTATCAAATTGACATCCTACCGCCATGGTGAAGTGAGGTAATTGGAGGCCAACTGATCTATAAGAGCCAATATATGCAAGGGACGATTGCAATGTAGAATTTAAGTTTTGAAATGTGATGATGATATTGGTTGGAGAACCTCAAATTTTTGGCTGATCCGAAAATTAGGATTTGGTTGGTAGTAATTTTGTAATTACGTTGGCATTGTTTTTTCTTTCTCTAGTCATTTTTCACTTAACACACTAATGCAGTTGAAAATATAAGCAATTTTGTATATTGGATTACTTAAGTTGGTATGTCTTAGATGTTGGATTGTAAGTTTGTCGGTTGTTCAGTTAGTGGCGATGTATGTGGATGAAGTAAAAGGCAAAAATATACGTTAAATTTGGCATGTTTGAATGTTCTAATGACATACCTCATCAGGATAACGGGTATGTTTCCTATTTTTTATATTCATATAAGTATCTAAAAATTTGTGCTTCCAGATGTTTTGTATCGTGCCCGCTTATATATTTGCACATAGGAGTGTTAAGAGTGACTACTTTGTTATGTTGACAGGTTGAACTGTGGCGTGTTCCTGATGAAGCATGATAGTTTCTATAACAGATCAATCTGTGTTTTACTCAGGTACTTCAGGTTTAATCTCCAGCTCGCGTATTTGTTGTTACTTGTTACGATTAGCGGATCTTCGAGTACTCAGTATATAGAATTGGATCAGACAACCTACCTACACATATGAAATTGAGATTGACAGGTTTAAATTAGGTATCTTATGTCGAGTTGAATGTAAACTCTTTGGATATGTTCTTATTGTAGAAAGACGTTCCCTGTTTTTGGAAGAGAACTGCGAAAGAGATACTGATGTATGTACGTCAGAGTTAAGATAGCAGAAGCGAGGGTTGAACATGGTGATGCAAAGTTTTAAAATATGGATGCACATAATGAAACCCCATTTTCTCTGCAGATACCAAGGATTGGGTATTAATCTTCTTTTTGTGCTTGCAGTTGTAAAATAAATTTCTTGTTCTATTAGGAATTCTGTTACATCTTGGACATAGATATACTACTGTAGATATGACTTGATCAAATCTCTTGCACTTTTGCTGGTCCACAAAGGACAGGTTTAGAAAGGCATAACTGAATTCCTGGTTGCGCATTGTAACATTGTGTTTGGATGTTGCACTTGGATAATATAAAGCTAGACCCCCATCTCAAGTGATATAACAGAGCTCTAGTTTTTTGAGATGTAGATTTAGTCTCGCTAGGAAGATTATGTCAGGATGGTAACTGAAAATGTAAGTCTTTTAGACATTTCAGGCTACAAACTTCATGGTGTTGCCTTTTCAACTTATGCTTTGAGAGTTATAATTGATCCTAGAATGTTACACCTATTATAAAATCCTACTGGTAAGCTTGCCCTTCATTTTGCAATGAGCGTCCTACTGATCCCTTCATTTTGTGATGAGCGTCCCACTTGGTGAGTGTACTGCTCTCCTTGGTGGAAGGTTGGTAGTATCCATCTTCAGGTCTCAGATCCTGATTGGTTCTCTTGAACATACATGGAAATTCTTGAACCTCCGGTTGAAGAATTTCTGTCCAGGAACCTGACGACTTTGGTCGGTAACTCATCACATTCATCGTCCTCATTATGGTTGGGAATGTCTTGTGGATATTAATCAGTCCCATGTGGATGTCAATTAGTCCTTCTGGAGCATAATAACCTAAACACCTGCCTGTAGGCTGTACATGATACGGTTCGGTTTCCTCCCAAGCTAGAATCAAAGTTGTGATACTCGGTTTTTGGTTTCTAGAACCAAAACCAAACCATTAATAAATCGACTCGGTTTTTGGTTTCTAGAACCAAAACCAAACCACTAATAAATCGGTTTGATTCAGAACTGAACCGAGTCGATTTCGATTTTAGCCAGTTGGTTTTGGGTTTTGGTAAACCGACAATTCAAATTTTTATGAAAAATTTCTACAACTCCTTTGATCTTTATCAAATTAAAAGTTCCATGACATGTAATACATTAAAACAAACGTTGAAACACAGAGTTTAGTTTCTCTTTAACAACATGTAGAGAGTGTATAGCATTTGGATAGGATAGTTGACACACAAGAAAAGAAAATCAGGGCAAATGATTGTCCTATGAACCAAGGCAAGGTGTGTAGAAGCCTGCATATAAACATAAATACAAAGTATGAATCAGCTGCCAAAAATATAGTAGTACTAAGAACTAAAATCGTAACTAAATCACTGAGTTATGTTGTGATAAAGGATGAAAATACTCTAATATGTTATGCACTAGGAATATAAATTAGATTAGTTTTTTAGGTATTAGGAATTAAATTAGATTAGGTTTTTATTTAGGGATTTATACTGCTATAAAGTTTGAGAAGCTTTTTCCCTTGTAAGAGTTTTTCTTCCTTGAGATTCTAGTACGTTCAGAAATCATAATACTATTAGGATTGGTCTTTAACTAAGTCTTTATAAATAGGCTTCTTTCGTCTTTGTAGACACAGAACAGAAAGTTTTATAAGATTGTTACGTTTTTTTTATTTGTCTATTATCTACTACTTGCTGGCCCTAGATAAGAACTACCAGTTCTTATCAATTAGTATAAGAGCAGACGGTCCTGTGTATGACCAAAACAAGACAACAAAAGAAAGCGAGAATGGAGAAGGTAATCACAGATTTAACAGAAAGGTTAGCTGAGATGACTTCCAACCAGAGTTTATTTCTCGAGAGTCTTAGGGAGCTTGTTCAGAATCGCATTATTGGTGAACAAGAGAAAACGTGGGGGTGAAAGAACCCGTCTTTCTCGTTTTGGTGGCTCTGATATGGAAGGATGGTTGTTTCAAGTAGAGCAATATTTTAAGCACTGTAGAACCCTTGACGATCATAAAATTCATTTAGCAACTTATAATGTTGATGGTAAAGCTTTGCAGAGGTACAGGTGGGTAAAAAGGGGAATTTATTTTGGTAAAACGATATATGAAGATGCAGGCGCTGAATTAGCAAAACTGAAACAAACATGGTCAATATGGGAGTATATATAGGAGTTTGAACGGTTAGCAAACATGGTTAGTGGGCTTCCACCATATTTTCTGTTGAGTTGTTTTCTTAGTGGATTGAAGGATGTGATCAGATTGAAGACTAAATCATACAATCCAAAGGATGTTAAGGAGGCAATGTCTATTGCGCGACTTCAAGATGAAAAAGTTACATTGCGAAGATAAAATTATAGGACAGAAGTTAGGACCAACATTGCTACTAATGCACAACCGCTAAACTCCAACCCACCAACAACACCTGTCAGGTCTGTGAAGAATACCCTTGCTCTTCGAAGATTGACTCAAGATAAAATTGAAGAGAGACAAAAACAACAATTATACTATTACTGCGACGAAAAGTGGCAGCGTGGTCATCGTTGCAAAAGTCCAGCGCTACTTCTAATCGAAGGTGATAACAAGAGAGAAGAGTTTAGTGGTTCAGATGGGGTAGTTGAAGGTGAATCTGGTGGAATGGAATCTTATGAGGATGCTGAAGTTGTTGAGATTTTGATGCATGCCTTGGACGGGTCGCTAGCTCCACAAACTATGTGAGTCCAAGGAGAAGTCAAGAAGGCTCAGGTAACCATTTTTATAGACTCTGGTAGTACTCATAATTTTGTGGATAACTTCATTCCAAAGAGATTAGAGATTAATGTTATTAATGACGACTCGTTTGAGGTAATGGTAGCAAATGAGACCAAACTACCTTGTGAAGGGAAGTGTATACTCAAATACAAACTGCAAAAGTATGTTTTCCGTGGAACTTTCTATATTCTGCAACTTTGGGGGTGTGATGTAGTATTAGGTGTTCAATGGATAGAAACACTTGGTCATATTACTTGGGATTTCAAGCACCTTATTGTGGATTTTAGCATTGATAATAAAAAAATCAGAACCGAAGGCAATCAACGGAAACCTTTGAAATCAACAAGCATTCAAGCTACACTAAAGTTACTTATCCGTGGGAGCGTTATGTCAACTTCAAGAAGTTGACAACAATAACGAGCAGATAGGAGTACCTGAAGAGATACAATCACTAATTGAAGGTTCCAAAGATGTGTTTGCAACACATACATCATTACCACCAACACATAGCCATGACCACCACATTATACTATAACCAGAAAGTGCACCAGTCAAGTAAGGCCATACAGGTATGCTTACTTTCAAAAAAATGAGATTGAAAAAATAGTTAAAGAACTATTACAATCGGGCTTGGTGAGACCTAGTACTAGTCCTTTCTCTTCACCTTTTTTACTTGTTAAAAAGAAAGACGGTACTTGGCTTATGTGTGTGGATTACCAAGCACTAAATAAAGCCACGATAAGTTTCCGATTCCAGTAATTGACGAATTGATAAATGAGGTGTATGGTGCGATGTTTTTCTCTAAACTGGATATAAGATTGGGTTATCATCAAATTAGAATGCATGAAGAGGATATAACAAAACGGCTTTCGGACTCATGAGTTTCTAGTTATGCCATTTGGATTGACTAACACACCGTCAACTTTTCAACATCTCATGAACTATGTGTTTCGAGATTACTTGCGGAAGTTTGTATTAGTGTTTTTGATGATATACTTATTTATAATCTTGATTGGGATACACATCTTATACATCTTCAAGAGGTATTTCAGATATTATGAAGACATCAACTCAAGGTTAAGTCGAGTAACTGCTCTTTCGACACAAAGAAGGTAGAGCACTTGGGACATCTTATTTCTTATGAAGGGGTGGAAGCTGACCATTATAAAATTCCAGAGCATGGCGGACTGGACACAACCTACGACTCTGAAAACATTGCGTGGATTTTTAGGTTGACTGGATATTACCGAAAGTTCGTAAAGGATTATGGTATGATTCATCACTACTTAAGAAACTACTCAAGAAAGACACATTCAGTTGGACGAAAGAAGCAACAAAAGCCTTTAATAACTCGAGGACAACCATGACTACAACTCCTGTACTTGCACTACCCGATTTCTCTAAGCCTTTTATCATCGAAAGTGATGCATGTGGAATAAGTATTAATGTTATTTTAATGCAGGAAGGAAAACCAATTGCTTTCACCAGTAAACCATTAGGGCCTAGGCATATGAGGCTATTTGCTTATGCAAAGGAGTTACTAGCAGTTGTTCATTGATAGACACATTTTTGTGTCTAATTTGTCCGTAATTATCTATTTTGTTAGTGCTCAATTTGGTACTTATTGTGTGATTTTATGTCTTCGTAGGTATTTTTTGAAAATAAACTTTTGTGGAAAAATTGGCTCAAAACATTGATAAAGGCACCCAGAAAATTACTAAAGGCAACCGAAAAATTGATAAAGGCACCCACCAGATGGATTAGGGGCACCCTTCATTTTGTATTTGAATCTGAAATTGGCGGGAAGAAATTCTTCAGGCGAGAAACAGAGTCTTAGTTGGTGGAGAGCGAGATTTTTTTGGGATTAAATAGTTGTTTCGATATCTCAGAAACAAGACTCAATCAAAACAAGTTGAAACACGTCAAAACTAGAGTCTTTAGCCGAGAAACAAGGTTGCAGTTCAAAGTTACGGCGGAAAGGGGTTACTCCCCTGATTTGGATAATATACGAATCTGAGTTGGTTTTGGATGAGATTGTCGAGTCCTTATCAGCTAAAGATGATGTGTTAGGGTT
>JAJJMC010017500.1:1435849-1455148 GCA_023531435.1 Papaver californicum
CTTTTGATTTACAACTATTATTTTAAAAATCTAACTTTGGCAATATTAAGAATTAATTGAGTGTTTGAGTTGCAAGATAATTATTAATGCTAAATCACTTGAAAAATTGGCTAATGGTGAAATCCTTAGTCTCAGTTCTTTCCATAATCTTAAATCAATTTTTCTTTAATCTTCTTTATTTTTAGTATTAAAAATTAGGTTTAAAAATCAAATCTTCACAAGTATGGGTATTGAATCTTTTACCACTATTTCTAAAACACATCAATTTTTGGCGCCTCCGACGCGGATTTGTTTTAATGTTAGATTTTATTATTTTGTTCTATTTTATGTTTTTTTTTGGTATTTCTCTTTTGCTGCAGGTTTTGGAACGAAAACGAAAATAAATTGAGCCAAAGGTTTTGGTGATTAAAAGACTTTGAGTAAAGTTAAAGCTAAAAGAACGGAAAAGAATCTTTTACCACTATTTCTAAAACACATCATTCATGTTGTGACTAAGTGGAGACCGTATTTAATTGGAAGAAGGTTTATTATAAGGGATGACCAGCAAAGTTTGAGGAACTTTTTAGATTCCAGAGTTGTTACGCCTATGCAACAAAAATGGTTGGCCGAGTTGTTAGGTTATGATTATGTGATTGAGTATAAGCCAGGGATGACCAACAAAGCAGCAGATGCTTTATCCTGCAAGTACAAAAATTACGTCTGCAAAATTCTTGCAATATCCTACGTAAGTTAAGATTGGATGCAAACCTTAAGAAAGAGATGAAAATAGATCCATGGATATTGTATATGATCTAGAAGATGAACCAACAATCAGTCATTGGGAATAATTTTTCCATTAGCGACAGATTAATCTATTATAAGCAACATCAGTTTGTAATCAAACCTAAGGCAAGGTGGAAATCATTGTTGATGATGGAATTTCATGCTTTTCCTACAGATGGTTATGCAGGATATTTAAAGACCTTGAAACGTCTTACAAAGTTGTTCTATCGGTATGGAATGCATAGGGATGTAAAAGATTATCTTGCTACTTGTGATACTTTTCAAAGAAACAAGTATAGTACTCTCACCCCCGCTGGGTGTCTTCAACCGTTACATATCCCAACATCTGCATGGTCTGACATTTCTATGGATTTCATTGATGGATTTGCCTAAATCAAAGGGAAAACCAGTTATTCTTGTAGTGATTGATAGGTTAAAAAAGTATGGCCATTTTGTTTCTCTGAAACATCCTTATACAACTGCAACTGTAGCTCAAAAATTTCTTGATGTGGTTATCAAACTACACGGGTTCCCACAATCAATAGTTTTAGATAGAGATGCAGTATTTACGAGAAGTTATTAGCAAGAACTATTCAAAAAGCAAGGCACTCAGCTGAAAATGAGTTCCTCATATCATCCTCAAACTGATGGTCAAACAGAAGTTGTTAACAGATGTGTGGAGACGTATATGCGGTGTTTTACGGGGAACAAACCCAAAAGTTGGGTTACTTGGTTGCATTGGGCAGAATATTGGTATAATACATATTACCATACTTCGACCAACACTACTCCGTTTGAGGCTTTGTACGGAATTCCGCCGCCAGTGTTGGCAACCTATATTCCGGGAGAAGCGAAGACATCAGAACTAGATGAACTTATAAAATGGAGTAACCAAGTCTTGACTATGTTGAAGGAACATCTCCAAGTAGTGCAGAATAAAATGAAGCAACACACATATATGAAAAGGAGAGATGTCGAGTTTCAAGTTGGAGATTTTGTTTATTTGAAGTTGCAACCATATAGATAAGGATCGGTTGTAAGGAGAATGAATAAGAAACTATCTCCAAGGTATTTCGAACCGTATAAGGTGTTGGAGCGCATTGGACCAGTAGCATATAAGATGGAGTTACCAAAAGAAGCGAGGATTCATCCAGTATTTCACGTATCATTTCTTAAGAAGACTCTTTTTCTGAACACCGTTGTGGATGATTCATTGCTAAAACAAGCGATGAAAAGAGTATAATATGCTATGCACTAGGAGTATAAATTATATTAGGTTTTTAGGTATTATGAATTCAAATTAGATTAGGTTTTTAATTAGGGATTTATACTGCTATGAAGCTTGAGAAGTTTTTTTCCCTCGCAAGAATTTTTCTTCCTTAAGATTCTAGTACGTTTAGAAATCAGAATACTTTTAGGATTGGTCTTTAACTAAGTCTTTATAAATAGGCTTCTTTCATCTTCGTTGACACAAAAGAAAGTTTTATAAGATTGTTACGTTTTTCTTATTTATCTATTGTCTACTACTTGGTGGCCATAGATAAGAACTACCAGTTCTTATCATGTTGATTCATACGATAACTAAAATACATATATACAAGAGAAAACATTCATTCCCAAATGAAATCAAACATAAATTTGAATATGAATAACAAATATGAAATGGATTTGCAACTAATATTGTAAGACCATTGCTAACATTAGTACACATGGCTGCCTATTGCTAACATTAGGCCAAGTCTTATGCACTTACCAAAACACCAAATTTTCCCATTTTGGGCTACTATGGCATGTCAAATGGGAAAATTGGCTTGCCAAACCTGCATATTTGCCGGTTTGCACATCGCGACAGAGTCTCTGTCGAGCGATAGAGACGTTGTCGCTAGCAACATAAGCTATATCGTTGGCGATAGAGAATGTGTCGCTGAGGTTTAATCTCATCCGTAAATTCATTTTCAATACGAGGGTCTTTATATAACTTCTTATTTCGATCACGACCTTTCATTCTCGCAAATCCAACGACTATTTTTGATCAAATGTAATTTATTTTACCCACACACATTTTTAACGTACAAGCTTAACATTCACGCATTTAAATTCATTAACATTAGGCGGTGTAAAATTTATAAATTTACTTTACCTTTTCTTTACAAAGATAAGCTATAGTAAATTAAAACAAACTAGTTTTGATTTAATATGATTTTTCTATTTGTAAATCAACGCACAGATTTCGCTAAAATACATCAAATTCTATCAATAATCTACATTACATTGAATGAAAATTACATTTAATCTGCTGATTGACCACTAGGATAGCCCCAGGTAGGATCGTATTCCCCTTGATATGATAAGGTTACGACAGAAGGTTGAGTAGCTTCAAGATAACCTGCAAATGGAACTTGAGGAATTGGAGAAACAATGGGCCGATAGACGCTAAAGGCTCCTCTTGGATTCGGGGTATAAAGAGGACCAACATTCGGAAACAGGTGACCACCACCGGGAGTTTATAAAGCCATTGCATCATCATTGGCACCAGGTGTCATATGAGTTTTTGGCATGATAGGTGTACCAGTTATTTGACTGCTTCTAGGTGTTTGTTGACTGCTTCTGAAGGAATATCAAAATTCATTGAGTTCACCATTTGGGTCATCGTCTCCATGTAATATTCTTGCATTCTTTATCTTTGCCAATGATAATCGTTCAATCTACTTTGCAACTCATATTGTGTAGCTTGTACCCCCAAATACAGATAAGTTTGCTCAAGAGCTTGAGAAATAATTTGAACAGTGATAACATTCCCGTTAGGATTAATACTCGTTATCTCCCAATCAAACGGTGGCGTAGATGATGAAGAAGATGAACCGCTCTGGATACTGGGATAGACGTAGGGAATGGGCGTTGGTGATGGAGGTTGGGAAGGAAGGATATCGTCATCAAGCGACAATCTACCTAAATCTAGCATATTTATCCCCCCCCCCCTATATTTTGCAGCTCCCATATCAAGGGTAGGCTTGCAAATTGTGTCTAGCCAACAAAAATACTCAGTCCTATCAGAAGGCTCCTCGACCAAGTCATGAGCATGATCCCAAGGCTTACCAATTTGCATCAACATCACGTAATCATCATAAGAAATCTCCCCACTTGGAAGTGGGTTGATTGCATTTGATGTTCTCCCTTCTAGCTGTAGAAGGTGTCTTTCGCCGAAGTACCAAACACCTTTTCTAAAAGGAGTATTAGAAAACACGGATCGATATAATCTCAAGTCTAGCATCCTTTGAGAAGGTTCACTCTGGTACCCTATATAATTCACATATGGCCTAGTAATAATGTTTTGGCTTGTTCTACACACTTGTTGATGCCTTCGAGTCAGCTCAGAGTGTTGAGCGTCATCAATCTGAATAGTATTCCAGTTCGTAGTTTAGTACTTCTCTATAATTGGAAAAATAATATTATATTGGTGTAGGGAAGGTTTACCAATACGGAAGTAAGTATACCATCAATACTGTGAAAATATTGCAAAATTTAATTAGTTAGTAAATGAAAACTTAAAAACTTAAAAAATAAATTAAGTGGTGTCAAACAAATTGGTTTTTTACCTCCAAGATTCCCCAAAAACAATTCAAACTTAATTTAGATCCCGAGCACTCACTGAGGACTATGTACAATGAAGATAACAATGCAGACCCCCAGTCATACGTTGGAGTTAACTCTAAATTTTCAACCACTTCGAGAAAACCAAGAAGTATCACTGAGCTAGCATTTGGAAAAAACCATTGTCCTAACAGGTATAACGCAAAAACTCTCTCGAGCTCATCAAAGTGGGCTGCATCCTCATAATCAGGATTTTTTTTCACTCTATTGTAATATCGTTGTAAGAAAGCCTCCAACCGAGACACTTTTATTTAACAATTATGTGCACATTATTTCCTTCCTCATCAGCATAGTACAATACAAGGAATTTCCAACTCGATTGTGCTGACCACTTCCCTTGGTCAAATGGAACCATATTTCCCTCCCATATATAGTATTCCCGTCAACATATACATACCCAATGGTGTAACTCCTACAAACAACATTTTAGAATTAAATTTTGGCTAATCTATGTTCTTTTGCATAATCTAAATTTCCGTGAATCCTAAAGTTTCTGATAAAACCAAAAATAAAAATCCAATAAATTAATTAGAAAACAAACAAACTTGCTGCATTCTAAATCCTTAAAACACAGCGTATTTGTAGTCTTCCACCAACGTTCTAATATTAATTGAACAACTTGAGACCTATGGTTTTTATGGTTTAAATAATAAAAAAGATACCAAGGATATCTTCAGACTCTCTCTTTAATTGTATTAGGGAGCTACCCATATACATTATACTCAATTCAGTCCACCCACCCCTTATCCTGGTATACTGAATTTTCTCTTGATGACCCGATATATGGTCCTCGAGTACACCAGTGCTTGCCTGTTGTATAATATTTTGGAACTCCACCTTTCTATCCTGATTATAGTCCACTCCACTCCTTGGGGCGGCTGATGGTTTCCCTTTTATGTTTCTTTTATTCCTTAACATTGTGGTATAAGATTTTTTAGAGTAAAACCTTAGGAATTTTTTTTTGTATGAAAGATGTTGTGAAATTGAGAAGTAAAATATGTAAAGTTTATTGAAAGAGATTTTAATTTATATCCGATAGAGAATCATTCATTGGCGACATAGTCTCTGTCGAACGATAGAGTCTTTGTCGCTAACTGGGTAAGCTTAGAAACCTACGATAAAATACCGCAAGTGCACGGTTCTAAAATGTAAAGCACGACAAGTACAAGTCGATCCCATATAGAGTTGTTTCGTGATGCTAAACGTCTAAGTTCTACTTTTAATCTAAAGACGGAAGGGTTGTCGATACGACAATGATATAAGTGATTATAATACTCAAACAAGATTAAAAAAATAAATAAAGATAGCAATGATTTCGAATATGCCACCTAAATGCTTAGAACTCCCTAACATGATATACTAGTTTTTTTCAATCAAGGAGTGATAGAGATTCTAGCTTCAAACTACCTTGAAGATGTGATAAATCACTCAACACATATGGATGATTTAACCTCATCAAAATATGCAAATTCCTAGCATTACCTATCTGTTTAAGGCATAAATAATCACAAATTGAACTAAATCAGTATACATAGTGCTTGAAAACATACAAAGAGTTATTCTAACTACCATGGATGCGTAACATACAAGCTGAAAGTAATTTGATATTATTCAGAGATTAAATCATGCTTTCAATAAGAGTCTCATTAAGAACACAGTAAAATCAAACCAAAGGATTCTAATTATTTAGGGGTTTCATCTCAATCCAAAGAAGAAATTAAAACATTGAAAGTACTGAAATTAAACCTAGATATTACTACTACAGCTAGCTGCACCAGCTACTCCGGGCATGTTTTCAAAATACAAACTCCTCTCAATTCATAACAATTTCCCCCAATCTCACTGATTCCAAAATTCAATAAAATACAAGTAGTACTAGACCACTAGCTACAACTCACCATTACAAATTCGGAGAACCATGTCTTTAGTTGCGTGCTATTGTTGTTAGTATGATGTCGGCAGAGAAAATCCATCATATCTTTTTTCCTTTTTGCTTAATCAAGCCACCCTACTGATTGGCGCATAATTTATACATTTATACCTCTTAATTAATATTTGCCAGTACTTAATTTTGTGTCACATAAAATCCAAAGTACGGATAAAATATGGTTAAATGGGCATGGGATGGTCTCAAAAGTCAACATGAATTTATGAACTAGATTCTCGTACCATTTAGCTGTCATTTGTGCTAATTGACGTCTTGGTGGTTCGGTTATAAAGGACTAGATATATAGAGAAAGTCACAAAGAAGTGGGGTGTCAGGCGTGTAAAAGAAAATGAACTGTTGAGAGCGTCAAGTGTGCAGGGAAGTCAGGTGAAGTAGGTTGAAATGGTTTGACGTGATTGGTTGGTTCGGTTTCTGGGAGTTGGCTGTTGTTTTTCTAGGTGCAACTGACGTGAAAGAGAGGCTAGTTTGCTCGGTCTTGAATGTGACGAGATAGACTAATGATGCAAGCTTCATCACGTGAATTAAGAGTATAAAAGCGTGAAATAAGAAAAGTCAGAGAAAAGTAAAGGAAAGTACGGCGGGCAGTGTACGATAGGTGGCTGTTGGAGGTTCTTTTCTTGGGAGGTCTGACAACAATTGAAAGAGATATGTGACATGGCTTTTGACGTGAGCTTTTCTTAGGTTCTAGGGAGGAAAGGTTGGAGTAGGTTTCAAGTACGTTCAGGTGGTAAAGAAGTGGGATGGTCCGATGGCACATGGGTGAAAAGAGTAGTGTACGATGGATAGAAGAAAAGATTGTAAGGTTTTCTTTTGAGTCAAACTAGCAGGCTATGATGAGAGTTGTACGTGATGAGAGGAGGCTGGCGTGAAGTGAAGTACTGACGTGGGTCCTGCCAACACGTGAAGTTAGAGTTAGACTAGGTTTTACTTTTGATTAACCTAGTATAAAAGAGGAAGGTATGCTTTTCAGTGGGGGGTTCGGATTTTGGGAGATATTTTCTCCTGTATAGTTTTTTGGAGGCGGAGATAGAGTTGAGGTTTGGGGGAGACGGAGACAGTTTTGATTTTGGGAGACGGAGACAGTAGAATACAGAGATAAAGTGGAGAGTCCGGAATTTGTCGTTCTTGCTACAATACTGGTTTAATCTTCTCCTCTACTTTTCTTAATTATTTTTATGGGTTTTAAGAAACCTATCTCCATGTTCTAATTAATTTGTAGCTAGGGTTTAATGTTGAAACCACTTATAGTTTTAGATCAATTAAATGATTTATTTGATACATACCATTATGATTTGAATAGATTAATTTCATGATTTTGATTTATTGAATTTCATTAAACAATTGTGACGTCTTTTGATGGTACATGCTTGGCCTAGGTTTTTGATGTTCCATGCTTCTGGTATACAATTGTTATTTTGAAAATCTACTTATTGCAAATATATTTGTCTACTTATTTGATATTTCATGCTTGGGTTAAATCCTTTGATGGGGTATGCTTAGAATAGCCAGGTATTATTTGTGGACCTAAAATTAGTTTCGTACAATTTTATAGTGTATGCTTGAGACTAGGGCTTTTTGATGCACCATGTTTAGGGAGTCCCAGTGATATTTGCGACTCTAAATATTCATGAGTTATGTTTCACTTCAGTAATTAAATAGAAATAGTGGTGGATACTGAAAACACTGGTTACTGACTCTCTCTGCTTAATTATTTTGTTAGTTTAGTTTGTTTTATTATTTTATCTATAAACTTAAAAATCCATAAATATTATTTCTGGTTAGTTGATTAGAGATATTGATTTCAGTATTTCCCCGCTCTCTGTGGGTTCAACCCGTACTTTTCGTTGTCTACTTGTTAGACGCCGCGCGATTGCGGTTATTTATATAGGGAAATCCCAAATCACAACACCTAACTATAGCTAGGTGATTGTGACAAGAGAAATAAGAATGGGTTCTGGTTTAGATTTTTGAAATGGAAAATTTTTAATAGACAGAGAGAGTGAGCTAGATGGGGAAGAATGGTCGGTGTTGAGGGTGGTCTGGTAGACTCAGTAGAGAGGGGCATGGGTTTACAGAAAAATTGAAATGTGAAATAAGAATATTGAAGGAGAAACACGTGATAAGCTAAGGATTATGTATTGACTTCTTAGGCCTTTGAACATCAAGTTTTGATACGTGAAGGGTGTAGTAAAAGATCACTTGTAACCTTTTTGTCCACTCACGAGTCTAACAAGCTTTTGTGAATCCTTTTTGGTATATCTGTCTAATGTAGCCATCAGTAGGAACACTATTTCTCGTTTGATGCTCATCCAACAAACCAATTTCTTACACCCTCCTCACATCATGTTCCACATTGATTAGTTTGTTTAGCCCATCAAAATTCCTTTCACCCTTATTTAATAACCTACATCAAAAAAATTCATAATCAGTAATTGTACTCACGAACGATAAAAATCTCAATTTGCGATAAAATAGAACATTAAAGCACTTGAGATGCAATAACAACCTCTAAAATGATCTAGAAATATACATTATTAGGCACCTATCACTTACTTCATTTCCCATAGTGGTGCGACTAGTTTTCCCTGCCACCTAGATAGGCAAACTAACCAATTTGACAATGTGCGTATCCATATCTTTATCTTCCGGTAGAATCTAATGATCCATATTGGATCGTTTTCAATTCAGAAAAATTTGTTTTCTACTTAATTTTTAGTTGAAACCAGTGCAGTCCATACCGGCCGGTTTTACCGGTTTCGGCCGAAAAGCGGGACGAAATCCAGTATACCGGGAAACTTATTTGACCGAAAATATCGGCCGGTATGGACTGTACCGGTTTGGCCGGTACGGCCGGTATTGACCGGTACAATCATTTTTTTTTGTTTTTTTATTTATAAAAATAATAAAAAATAATAAAAAATAATAATTTATTCTTGTTTTAGGGTTTTCAATTGTTACTCATATTTTTTTTATGATATTTTAGAATTATATATGCATATGATAATATCTATAATTAATCTAATGATCTTAAAATTGTAATATCTTTGTTTAATTAGTATTTTAGACGATAAACTTTGAAGTTATTCTTGTTTCTTTTGTATTTCCAGTTTGAACTTTGTATGAAATCTATGGATCTATATATTTTGGATGAATACTAGTTTATCTTTTTAAATTTTGTGAAAAAATGTTTGTTATAACGTGTTAAAATATATTTATAGTTATAAAATGTGAACTAGTAATTTTTCATAAAATTATAGGTATAAAATATATACACCGGTATTCCACCGATATTTAAATCGAAATTTCCCCGGTATACCGGCGTACCAGTGTATCGCTCTCGACCGGTACGAACCGAAATCCGGTATGGTACAACCTTGGTTGAAACCCTAGAAACGGTAGTTTCAGGATCTTGGGTCGATTGTAACATAGATTCCAAACGTAGCGTCAATTGATCGATTGTTATTGATCCAAGCAAATATTGTTAGATCCTGGATCTCCACCCCATCATGACTGTATACAACGTATCAATATCAAGAGGAAGAAAAAAGATGAGAGCTTGTAATGGAGAAGAGAAAAGTTATAACCTTTTGTTTACACATATGGGAAATGGGTATCTAGGTCATTCCATGTTTTGAATTTTTTTGGACATCCGCTTAATTCCCATTTCCTTTTTTTTTTTAAGCATGTTTCCCATTTTCTGATGGATCCTAGATTAAGTAGTTGTTTGGGCCTAGGATCAAACAACAAATTTTCCATCCTATGGGTAGAGGTGAGCAACGGGTGAAATCCATGGATTTGCTGCCACCCACTTCTAACTCATTTAAATGACGGATGCTAGATTTTCATCCGTATTCGTTTCATCACCCGCGGGTTTAAAATCTACGGGTGGATGGGTTGGCGTGTGGCATCCAACAGAATTGTATCCAATGGATGGACGGATGGACGGATTGGATGCGGACGATCCAAAGGATTTGTTCTATGATTTATAATAGAGAAATAAATTCAACAAAAATGACTTCTTATGTAACCCACATCATATATATATATATATATATATATATAAACATAAAAGTGCAATCGACAACAAGCCAAAAAAACAAGTCATTGCAACATGCATTAGTTTATCATATACAAAAATGAAACCTCCTAAAATAAATAAGAAGTCCTAAACTATTCTCAATTTTCTGAAAATTATATAAGTTCCCTTATTCTAACGGGTCCGGATTCCAACGGATTTTAAAAGTTGGATCTGGGCCTAACCCGTAATCCGTTAGATTTCAAAAATTCCATACACATCCAGCCCACTAACGAACGGTCCGGGAATCCACCCGTAAAAATACGGTTTGGCCGGATTGAATCCGTAGATTTTGGGCCAAATGTTCACCCTAACCCTAGATATGACTAACCCAACACCCCAATAAAATAAAATAAAAATAAAAATGCAGCCCAATAGAATCGTTCTTGGTGAAAATAAACTAATTGGGCTTTGATTTTAGTTTTATAATAAGATCACCCGGCCCGAATAATACGTTTTTTATTATTCTTCTAGCTAGGGTTTATAATGATTTAGCAATTGAAGAGTGTGAAAAACCATTGAGAGAAACAGAGAAGAAACATGGGAGGCTCAAGAAGAAAATTCAAAGCATCAAGAAAATCAAAAGTACGTGTTGGATTACCAAAGAAAAACCCAAATGTATTCAAACCAGCGTTTAATTTACCACCAAAGTTACGTTCTATAATTGATTCAACCAATTCAAAGTGGGATGATAAAGCTAGTGTTATTAAGAATTACAAAGCTTTTGGCTTTGTTTCAAACCCTAATATTTTAGGTAAACGTAGTCGTACACCTCATCAGATTCAAAGTTCTGAACTTCAACTGCCGAAATCATTAAGAGATGAACCGTTGGATGAATTTGAGGTTCCTGTTGATACTGGCAGTGACCTTGAAGAAGATGGTCAGTTTTCTCTACCCTACTTGGATTTGATTTTTTTTCTAATTAAATTATGGTTTATGTTGATCAGTGAATGAGTTACTTACATCTTGATAAAATTATGATGTTTTGGTTATACGATCATGGGAATTTTTTCATTTTTTCTGGGCGAATTTAAGAAATTCTCTTAAATTTAATGCCTTTGTTTCGGAAAGATGAAATTTTGCTACTGGTGAATAGTGGGCTTGAGTGTTTTAAGCTGTGTTTTACTTTGAACAGAACTTCAACTTGCATAGTGCTAACAATAGTGGGTATCAATGGAGGTAGATATTAGGATGTTGTATAGCATTGATAGGTGATATATGTGTGCCAACAACGTAATCAATATGAAACTTTTAGCTTAAATGTTATCTTGGTATTCTATCTGATATTTGATTGCTTTACATGAAAGCAAAAATTGTAATGTAGGATATTTAGCAGTAAGCACAGTAGAAGAAGGAAAAAGTATTGTTGGATCCTATAGTAAGACTTCACAAGGTTCATTTATAAAAGCATGTTAGATCTCTTGATGATGTAGTGATTTATACTGTGGTTAGGCCAGTCGTTTCATCTTCTTTTGTCGTGGAAGCTTTCACACTGATGTGATTACTGGAAAATGAACACCATCATTTTGATACCTTGGTTTCGGAAACCTGCAGTTCTGTAACAAGTGTAATGGGTTTGAATTAGACTTTAGTGCATTCTCTCATGACAACAAAATACTTACTCCGCCCATGTTGTAGTGGTTACTGCAGTCATCTTGTCTCTTTTGGTAGGAAATCTTTGAGGAGATTACTTGAAAGGATAGACTGATGTATGAGAATGTTTCATTTATGATTGATAGCTATTTTTACTTTTAGTTCTGCAATCAGATTAGTTTGTTTTTCTCGTTAGTAGTTAATAACTGTCGCTATATTGTTTATTCCTCGCAGACTTGAAATCTGCACTTGGAAAGAAGCGTAGAGATGGCACATCCGGTCAGTTGCAGCCATTGACTAATATACAGAGGATTCATATTGGTCGGCTAATTGAGAAACATGGGGAGGACTACAAGGTATTATACAAATCTTGTCCCACCTTATTATATACCCTTAGATTGTAATGATTATCACGCGAGTAATCTACCCCTGATGAAACTTTGTATCTTACAGAGCATGCTCATGGATACGAAGTTGAACTCAATGCAGCACTCTGTTGCAACATTGGAGAAGTTGTGCAGACGATATCATGCCTCCAAAGATAAGAATCCTATGATCTTGACTCGCTGATAAAAATTTTGAAATGGAGCAAGAAAGTGTTTGCAAAATATACTCTTGTAGCTGTGTCAGTTTCTCATATCATGATGTGAAACAACTAGAGATTCTCATAGGAAAGTAATAACTTTGATTTGATTCCAAGAGAATGATTGAATACAATACAAATGAGTTGTTTAAATACACAAAAGAAGATAAACAAATCTAGTTAAGTTCCTAGAATACTGTAAGTAGTTGAAACAAGAAATGGCTTCAGTTGCTTGCAGCTGGCTTGGTCATACGCAAGACCTGGTCTCAAGGAAGACCTTCTGACATGCCCCCTCAAGATGGACGGCTTACTAGTCCAATCTTGTGCTTGTTTTTTTGAAATCTTGCGCGTGAGAGGGGCTTGGTGAGAGCATCGGCCAATTGGTCAGCAGAAGAGACATGAGCGACACGCAAGGTTCCATTTTGGACTTGATCTCTGATGAAGTGAAAGCCGATCGCAACATGCTCATACGTGAGTGGAATACTGGATTGGAGCACAGATGCGTCGTGCCCACATTATCACAATATATTACTGGACAAGATGATAGGGTCACTCCCAGATCACTGAGCAAATAAGTGAGCCAATTGAGCTCAGAAGTAGTATTTGCCACAACTCGATATTCTGCTTCTGTGGACGATCGGGCTATAGATTTTTGTTTGCGCGAGCTCCATGAAATGGGAGTGCGTCCAAGATAAACCAAGTACGCACTTGTGGATGAGAAATCATCCTTGTTACCACCCCAGTCCGCATCAGAAAAAGCATGCATTGTGGAAGGGACATTACAATGCATATGATCGGAGAAAGCATGTAAATGAAGAGGAGATCTTTTATAGATTTGAAGACCATCATTGATAGAACTAGAGAGATACCTTAATAGCCTTTTTACAAACTGCCAGTGAATTGAAGTGGGAGCATGCATATATTGGGATAGCTTGTTTACAGCATATCCAATGTCTGGTCGAGTCAGAAGGAGATATTGAAGGCTACCGACCACATGACGATACTCAGATGCATCTGCTAGAGGATCTCCGTTGTGCAAACTCAAAGAAGGAGTAACTGGGATGGGAGTTTGCACAGATTTAGCATTGAGCATATTGGTTTTTGTAAGAAGATCAACAATGTACCTCTTTTGTGACAGAAGTATGCCTTCGTTATTGTAGAGCACTTCTATACCCAGAAAGTAAGATAGAGACCCCAAGTCTTTGATGGAGAAACGACTAGCCAGTGTGTCAATGAAATTTGAGACACATGACTTATGATTCCCTGATGATTATATCATCTACATAAACAAGTAGATAAATCAGCCGATCATTATGGTTGTAAACAAATAAGGAGGTATCTGCATAAGAGTTGAAGAAGCCATTTTTGAGGAGGAAGCCTTTTAACTCATTGTACCAAGCCCTAGGTGCTTGTTTGAGACCATAGATTGCTTGCTGAGCTTACAAACATGGTTTGGGTGATCCTTGTCAATGAACCCTGGAGGTTGTTGCATAAATACCTCTTCTGTGAGATGGCCTTGAAGGAAGGCATTGTTTACATCAGTTGCCTGAGAGTCCAACCTTTGGAGATAGCAAGGATGAGCACCACAAGAATGGTGGTTGGTTTCACCACTGGACTGAATGTGTCCATAAAATCTATACCTGGCCTTTGGTGGAACCCTTTGGCAACCAAACGAGCTTTGTAACGTTCGATGGAGCCATCTGATTTCCTTTTAGTACGGAACACCCACTTGCAGCCGACCACATTCTGGCTGGAGTTGGCTGGCACCAAATGCCATGTGCCATTACGAACCAAGGCATTGAATTCGTCACACATTGAAGCGCGCCAGTGTGGTAAAGAGAGTGCTTGAGATACTGTGCTTGGTTCATTGGAATGAAGCTGTGTGACCAAGTTCATTCGTTGCACAGGTTTATGAATATTGTTACGAGCATGTGTGGTCATGGAATCCGTCGTAGTTACCCGAGGTGGAGCTGGCTCAGGTGAGTTGCTTGCAGCATTAGCTGAAGAAGAGGAGACATTAGATGCTTGAGATGGTGATGGGGCTTCACATGAGCCACCTTGTGGAGGGATCAAGTCAGAGGGCACATGAGGGGCTGATGAGCATGTCCAACAGGAATTGGAGGAGGGATCCATGTATCAAGCTGAGGAGTTGATTCGACATTGATGGCACTGGAAAGAGTCACATATGGAAATACATGTTCAACAAACTTGACATGTCTTGAAACAAAAATTCTGTTGGTGGGTGGATGAAGACAATAATAGGCACTTTGAGTAAGTGAATATCCAAGGAAGATGCAGGGTGATGATCTTGCTTCAAGTTTGTGAGAGTTGTATGGCTTAAGGCAAGGATAACACAGGCATCCAAAACATTTGAGCTTGGAGTAGTTTGGCAAAGAGTTGAATAATTTCTGGTAAGGAGATTGAAGTTGTAGAGTAGATGTTGGCATTCGATTGATGAGGTATACTGCTGAAGCCAGGGCATATGGCCAAAAGGACAATGGAATAGAGGCATGGGACAGGAGAGCAAGTCCAGTTTCCACTATATGGAGGTGACGACGCTCAGAAAACCCATTATGCTCAGGGGTATGAGGTGGTGTGGTTAAGTGGGATATGCCTGAGCTGGAGAGAAAATCTCTGAGTGCAATATATTCACCTCCATTATCTGAATACAGTGTTTTGATAGGTAAATTGAAGTATTTTTCAACCAGGGCTTTGAATTTAACAAAAGTTGAGTGTACATCTAATTTTCTAAGAAGTGGATAAAACCAGATGTACTTTGTGTAGTGATCTACAAAAATTACATAGTACTTGAGATTAGTGGTTGAGTACACTGGAGAAGTCCAAACATCAGAATAGATGATTTCAAGAGGTTGATGAGACACAATAGAAGACGTGGAGAATGGAAGTTTGTGACTTTTATTAGATAAGCAAGAGTTACAAGACAATGGAGTAGATAATTTTGGAAGAGTGCCTAATTTATTTGTGGTAACAACATGCTTTAAGATTGGAAGAGCAGGATGGCCTAGCCTATGATGCCAGCAATCTACATTTAGAGTGGTGCTGTGGAAGGCAACTTTAGGGGAAGAAGAGGTTGGCCACTCATATACGCCCTCTCTACTTGGTCCTTTCATCAAGGTTGCTCCTGTTTGAAGATCCTTCACAAGAAAAGAAGTGGGTAAGAACTCAATTGCAGCATTATTTGTCTTGCAAAATTGAGAAATAGAAATCAGATTCTTGCGCATTGAAGGAACACACATAACATTTTCTAAAACAAAAGATTTTGAGGATGTGAGTAAAGAGGTGGAACCAGTATGAGAGATTGGCAAGGTGGTGCCATCTCCTATCATTACATCATCTTGACCCATGTATGAAGAGTGCAAGGAGAGATTCTCCAAGTCTGAGGTAACATTGTGGGATGCACCACTGTCCATTATTAGCCAGGAAGTGTTGTTGGTGCGATGCGTGGCTACATTGGCTTGAGGGTTCCATTGTTGAGTGCCAGTGGTGGTGGTTGAGTCAGCTAGAGGAACAATGCGATAGGTAGGACATTGTGTAGCAGAGTGGCCCTGCACTCTACAAATTTGACAGAGACCAAGGTAACCTCTTGCTGGTTTGCTGTGCTCGTTCGTGGAGGCATTGTAGCTTTGTTGAGATAGTCGTGGATTGCGAAATCCTTGCTGAAAAGGATTTCTTGCTGAGAATGAATGACGCCAGTTTGGAGCTGAAGATGAAGGACGCCATTGTTTGTTGTTGTTGCGCATGGTGACATGTGCAGTGGCTGGAAAATGATCATCTGAGGATTGCTTCTGGAGAGAAGCTTCAAAATTGAGAAGCTTTTCATGAAGTTCCTCAAAACTGATAGCAGTGTCTCTGGCTTGTACAGCTCGTACAAGTTCTTTATAATCTTCATTAAGACCTTCAAGAATTCTATCTGTAATGTCTTCAGAATCCAATGGTGCTCCAAGTGAGGCAAGATCATCAGATTTTGACTTGATGGACGTCATAAAATCAGTGACTGAAGAGGATCCTTTGGTAATGTTTTCAAGTTGCTGCTTGACTTGTTTGATACGCCCCCTGGAGGGTTTTGCGTATGTGTTTGAGAGGATCATCCAAGCTTGTTGAGAGGATTTTGCAGTTGAGATAAAAGGGATGATACTGGGTGAGAGAGAGCCAACAATGGCATTGAGGATGAGCTGATCTTGTCTTCTCCAAAGTGCATAAGCTGGGTTGGGTATTGTTTCAGTTCCTTGAAGGATTTCTTTAGAGGGGCATGGGTTTGATCCATCTACGTATCCAATGAGATCATAACCTATGAATAGAGTCTGAAATTGAATTTTCCAGGACAAATAGTTTGATGTAGTAAGCTTGAGAGGAGCTTGTGCAGCAACATTAATGCTGATTATTGAACTTGCCTTCATGGTGTTTGTGTTCGTAGCCATTGGCTTGGTTTGGTTGTTGAAAAAAAAAAATGATTTTGATAGTTTTGGATCAAGGCTCTGATACCATAATAACTTTGATTTGATTCCAAGAGAATGATTGAATACAATACAAATGAGTTGTTTAAATACACAAAAGAAGATGAACAAATCTAGTTAAGTTCCTAGAATACTGTAAGTAGTTGAAACAAGAAATGGCTTCAGTTGCTTGCAGCTAGCTTGGTCATACGCAAGACCTGGTCTCAAGGAAGACCTTCTGACAGAAAGAATGTAATGAAATTTTGTCGAGTCAATTATGCTTCTAAACATCATATGAATATGTATTATGATTATGTTCATCAATGCAATATATGATAGCTAGTTTCTTTATATTTTCCAAACATTTTTGGTTGAGGTGCGTTTTTAATCATGAAATTCAAAAAAGAAAAAAAAAAAGAATCAAACTCAGGAAAAAGAAAACAAAAGCATCTGCGGTGATTTATTATTTTCTTCAGTTTTTGTTTTTCTCTTCCAAAACTCTCTCCTCCCCCACGTCTCTCTCTTTTAACTCTGAAATTTTTACCCAAGACAGGTCTATGCCCTATGGGCGCAGTATTGGAAAAGGGTTTACAAACTCGCAGCTTGTTTCAGTGAAATTGTATACCTATATATTAGGTGATGCAGCAAAAACACCGTTTTAAACCCTTCCCAGATGCTTTCGGGAAAAAAATGCACCAGAAGAGCTAGCAAGTCCGGAGTTTTCACACTTGATGCTTCTCATATTGCACCTGTTGAGTGGTCAAGTCTGGTGTGCTTTCCAATGCATATTCCTCGGTCACACTTTCATAAACATCTAAAGACTCGGAATAAATTGAGACAATGGGGTATTACTGAAAGTTCCCATGTGTATGCAGTCAGGAGGAGGAATAAGATGGAACACCATTTTCTTACGTCTTCTTCTTTCTCCAAAGAAATCTGGAACTGTTTGCTATATTCGTAGTAATCCGAGATTCTTGAGGTGATGAAATTCAATGGAGCTCACATTAATAAGAAGCTTACCTTTAACATTTTGTTTACAATGTTTGGGAGTGAGAGAAATGCTAGAATCTTTAGATCTAAAACTGAGGATTCTCAACTGTTAGCTCCTTAATAGTGGAGGATGTTTGTCTTAAAACTTTCAGCTCACCGAATATATGTGGAGGATTCCCCAAGAACATGGTAGAGCTATATGTCAAAACTGGAATGTGTTACGTATCATCAAAAATCAAATGGAGAGAAATGCACCTGCATGGAAGAGAAACCAGATGATGAAATCATGGTTGATTCTGAAGGTTAAAAAATAAATGACTCGGGGGTTATGAATCCGTTATTCATAATAAGGAGGGTGATTGTTTAGCCGCCGCAGCTCTGTCCGGTATTACTGCCACTGTTCTCACTCACGAGCTCCAAAGGGTGGAAGTGGGGCTGATTGCCCATGCAAAAAGGCCATAGGAGAATCCACATTGGAGAGGGTTCCACGGCAGCTCGTCTTCTTAAAATCCGCAGCCTAAACCACCGTAGAGTGTAGCTGGTTTTGGTTCCCTGTTGGGACTGTGTAATTAGTTTGTTTTCGTGGTTGGGATGTCCTTAACCTTGCTGACTGTTTTAAATTGAAACAAATGAAATACTAACTGAAAAGTGCTCTATGTGACATCATATTTTAGTAATTCCAATAAAAGAGGAAAGAGTTTTTGCTGGATTTTAGATGCTTAATTGATTAATGAATGGAGCTATTTTTCTTTGTCCATATTGAAATTGTACATTACTTGTCCAAAGACATCATAAAAGACAATTTTAGCCACAATTGGTGTGAGTTCTACGGATATAAAACCTTGCCCATCATGGTAGAATTCCAAACCTTCTTTGTCTTTTTGAATATCATTATTCCACGCTTTTGAACCTCCTCCACTTGTAACAAATTCTATTCTCCCAGTCCCATCCCTGCATCAATATATTTAAAGTTGGTATGAGCAAAGGAAAACAACGTAAGAACAAATTAACTACATATTGGTTTAAGCTGAATGTAAGTATGGTCTTGCCTTTTAGTAGTGCTTGAGATGTGTTGTAAGCAATGATCATGTCCATTGATGTATAGATCAACACCATTTCCCTGAAATATGTTTTCATGGCAAAATTAGATAATAATTCCCAAAATATTCTAAACATTTGAATTTCAGAGTATTTAGACAAATATTCTTGATTTCATTACCTCAAGAATTGGAAGAAGTTGTTC